>PVKE010005606.1:0-58213 GCA_004027555.1 Craseonycteris thonglongyai
CCGAGGACCGAGGATCGAATCCCGGCTCCGGCCCAGGCAGGACCCACATGCTGAACTGGGGAGTTCCCACAGTTCGGTTCTCTAGCTGTCTCTGTCTCTGTCTCTCTCTCTGTCAAAAGTAAAATAGAAATAAATATGCACTGAAGATAAAATAATTACTCTCTATAAATATAAAAAGATATAAAAAAAAAAAAAAAGATTTACTGTTTGAGAAAAGGTGTGTGAGAGACAAGGGGGAGGTCCCAGAGCAGTCTCTATAGTTGTACATCATTAGTTGTGACATGATTTCATTCTACACAGGTGGATGTGGGGCCACGTGGGGCTGGAACCAAACTGGGGGCCTCCCACATAGGAGGCAAGAACCTTCGCCACCATCCCGGCAGTTACCAGCTGCATCACAGTTCAGCATATGGGTTTGCACAGGCCGGGGCTGGGATTCAATCCCCAGACCTCATAGTTGCAAGGCAAGCGCTCAACCTGCTGAGCTATCCCAGCCATTCCCTCTATTCCTTTTTCTTTCTTTCTTTCTTTTTTTTCCCTATTCTTTTTTTATACCTAAGTTCACATGATGCTATAGAAGCATGGATACTAGAGTCAAAGATTAACCCCAATGTATTTTAATGTATGTTCAGGCTTTATGGAAATAAGCTATGTAGGGTTGTCTCTGTCTGTCTGTGTCTTGCTGTGTGTATTTAACAATCTCTTTTTGAAAAGTTTACTGTGAACATGGGCATAATGAAAAAGAGTGTCATCATAATTAACCATGGAGCACATGGAGCTCCAATATGCACCTTCCACGCAAACAAACCTCTGCTCCGGCCTGCATTTCCTGTCAGAAATAGGTCTCAGCTGGGTGGGACGTGACCAACCCTTCAACCCTCATGTGTGAATTTTCCTCTCAAATACCCCGTGCTACACAGCCATGGCCCACAGTCCATCCATGCTTTTCAGGCCTCACCCTGTACAGGACAGCCTCTATGCTTTGTGTTTTGAGACAGATACGAGTCTGGGTGAGACTGAGTTCTTCTGGGAAAAAAAAGGGTTGGCTCAAACAATGGGTGCTACAAATAAGGGTGAGAGAAGCCTATGGGACATCTTTGCGAGAATAAACTCCTCTTTGATAATGCCCATGACAAGCCACGCTGTGTACATCCAGACTGTCTTAGGAGAACCATTGGCCCTCATGAAATAAATGAACCTCAGCTGCTGCTCGTCCTGGCATCCTGCTAGAGTTGCCCACGTGAGAAGCAGCTGCATTGAAAATCAGTGTCTTACAGGCTGGAGTAGCCATCACAAGACTTGACGGGCTGAATTGCTAGGGAACTTCTCCACCTAGAGCAAGCTTGTCCAACCTGTGGCTCTCAGGCTGCATGTGGCTCAGGATGGTTTTGAACGCAGCTCAACACAAATCCATAAACTTTCTTAAAATATTATGAGATTTTTTTGCAACCTTGTTTTTTAGGTCACCGGCTATCATTAATGTTAATGTATTTTATGTGTGGCCCAAGATAATTCTTCTTCTTCTAATGTGTCCCAGGGAAGCCAAAAGGTTGGACACCCTTGATCTATAGAATCATAATATGTACGGTGTATAAGACTTCCCACTGTAGTGCTGAATATCTGCTCTACTGCATGGCTTCTCATCTCACTGCGATGTCCCTTAAGGCCTCCCCGTGTGAATTTTGCTGCCCATAGTTTTGATCAGCCAGTCCCAGACATACCCTTCAAACAGGCAACTTTAAGTGACCAACAGACAGAAATTTCACTTTATTGAAATAGGTTAAAGTGGGTCCCCAAGATAAACAAAGATCTCCTTTTGAACAGCCAGTTGATGTAAGACCAACGCAAGTCCATCACTTTCAAACTGAGCTATGTTTGGGCTCTCACTCATTAAGATTGAATTCCATCTTTTATTCTGTCACCTCTTCATAATATACGCACCTCACAAAGCCCTGGGCATATCACAATGGACATGTGGCACTCATCAAGACCCAGCCCAGAATCTTCCTTTATCCCCAAGGGCTCTCAATGGGCAACCCCAGAGCAGCAGCTGGAACTGGGAACTGCATCCCCAGGGAACTTGTTAGACATGTAAATTCTCAGGCCCCACCCCAAACCTACTGACCCAAACACTCTGGGATGGGGACCCAGCAATCTGTTTTAAAGAGCTCTTTAGGGGATCCTAAGGTACTAAAGTTTGAGAATCAGCGTGTTCCTCAATTTCTGGCAAACAAAAAACAAAAAAGTCTGTGCCCAATTTCAGCTGCTCCTATGCTTCAAAGTCTGGAGCTAGGTGGGTCCCCCTACATTGTCTATTACTTGAAGCTGGTAATGACTTGAAATCATCTCCAACACCCTGGGTGACATGTGATAGGCTCAGATTTGCATTCCTTGTCCTTACAGATTCTTCTGTAATAACAGGAATCTGCACTTCAAGACACTGATTGTTTTGTTTTGTTTTTTTTTAATATGCTGAGAAATGGTGTAGTCAATACATACATGAATCACCTTGTTAGTATTTCATTTATTTTATTTTATTTTTATTTTTTGACAGAGAGAGAGAGAGAGAGAGAGAGAGAGAGAGAGAGAACCGAACTGTGGGAACTCCCCAGTTCAGCATGTGGGTCCGCCTGGGCCGGAGCCAGGATTCGATCCTTGGTCCTCAGGGCTTCAAAGCGAGCGCTTAACCCGCTGAGCCATCCCAGCTTTCCCGACACTGATTGTTTTTTTAAATTTTCTGTTAATTTTGGGACAGGGATCACCTGCCTAGATGGGAGCATTCCAGGTTACATAACTGACAGGAGCTCACTTAATATCAAAGATAAAGCAAAGATGCAGGTTTTTCTAATGATCCAAACATTTGGACACCAAACTCCCAAAACCCTGGTAAAAACACAACCTGATGAGGTAACATTATGAAAGACTGAGGGGCTGTGGGGGTACCCCTTCACAATCTCCTTATAAAATCTAAATAAGTCAAGCAGAAGGAAAGCACATAGTGAAGTTCAAGTTCTACCTATATTTGGAGGTCACAAGGAATTTTGTTGTGTCCACACATTTTAAAAAAGTTTTTAAACTAGTTGATAGTATTGTTTTTTAAATGGGTGATCTCACATTTTTAAAGAATTATTTTTATTGGTTTTTGAGAGAGAAAGAGAGAGGGGGTGGGGGGAGGGCCCAGAGCAGTCTCCATAGTTGACAGCATTAGTTTTCCATATAGTTTCACTCCACAGGTGGGCGTGGGGCTATGCAGGGCAGGAACTGGGCCGGGAGCCTCCCACATAGGCCCCGGCAAGAACTGAACTGGGGGCACACCCCAGCTCAGCACGCGGGTCCGCCTGGGCCGGAGCCGGGATTCGATCCCTGGTCTCCGAGGCTGCAAAGCGAGAGCTTAACCCACTGAGATCCCAGCTTCCCCGGATCTCACATTTTTATTTATTTATTTAAGTTTTATTTATTTATTTATTTATTTATTTATTTATTTATTTATTTATTTTTGACAGAGAGAGAGAGAGAGAGAGAGACAGAGACAGAGACAGAGACAGAGAGAGAACTGAACTGGGGGAGCTCCCAGTTCAGCATATGGGTCCACACGGGCCGGGGCTGGGATCCGATCCTTGGTCCCCGGCGCTGCAAAGTGAGCGCTCAACCCACTGAGCCATCCCGGCTTCCCCTCACATTTTTAAAAAGCAGATTTCTGGCTTCTCTTAAAAATGAACTGATGTGACAACGTAAGCCCCACGCTCTCACGTGGTATATATTAACTGTATCTAAACTGAGAAGTGGCGTCTGCTCCCCAGGGCCTCACAATTTCCCACTCAGACTGTGTCACTCATTTATGATACGTGCTGGCCCATGGTGCCTTCTGAGTTTGCATCTCCCGCCCATTGTAAACAGTCCTTATTGTTATTACTATCGTCATGCATTGGAAACTCTCAGCAGTTACTACCTTCATCTGAAATCTCCCAGTCTGGCAAAGATGTTGAGATGAATTGACTTCATCCTCCGCTCTATCTTTTCGTCCATTTTCTGTGTAAAGATGCATATTATAAACAGAACACATTTGCTAGGTGTTTTCTGTATCCTGGTCTTGAGCATTTCCCATGAAACTTCTCAAATAACCTTCACAGCAGGTCCCTGAGGTAAGATCATTATCCCCAATTACAGATGAAGAAACCAAGGGGCAGCAAGGTCACATAGACACTGAGAGAAAAGCTGGATCTTGAGCCAAGGCTTCTGGATGCCAGGATCCCTGCTCAGAACGTGCCAGATTGTGTGAGGCACTGCCAGCCGGGGAACCACTGTCTCCATGTGTCGATGCCCACTTGCTGTCTCAGTCAATGTCATACCACATGATAACCAAGTCTTACTGCCAAACACACTGATAAACATCTCCAAAAGAAGGGTAGTAATGTGAGTAATTCAAAGGACCCACAACAGCATGGGTCCCAGAAGTGTTGGGTGGCCCCAAAGAAATGTAGAAGCGCCTCTAGTAAGCCCTGGTTTTCCTCTAAATCAGGGGTCTCCAAACTTTCAGCCCGCGGGCCGCATTAACTATCAAACAGCCGTTTGGGGGCCGACTACACACTCGAGGTCCAAATAAAAAAGAATCAAAACATAGATGTTGTTTTTAATTATTTATTTAATATTATTTTATTCAGATAAAAAGGTCTCCGTGGGCTGGATGCAGCCCGTGGGCCGTAGTTTGGAGACCCCTGCTCTAAATTGAGGGGTCATAACCCACAAGCCCCTTGGTTATCTTTTCAATGACGACTGCTGTATTTCTCAAGGCATTTATCAGAGCAGCTGCCTATTGTCCCAAGAGGCTAAAGCCTGAACTACTCAGTGGCTAGAGAGGTCTATGACCCTGGTGTGTGTCTGTACAAGGCCTGCTTTGGCACTCCTGGGCCTGGCACTGACTGAATGGGTCCCAAGTGCTACCGATCTGCTGGGTGGTCCCGCAGGCTCAGCCAGCGTGAAGCCTTCCTCAGCACCAATGTCCCGGGCAACCCTTTTTTTTAGGCTGTAACTTGGAATTTCAGAAGCAGGGCATCATCTGTGTCTCTCAGATGGAAGGTAAGTGCACGGCCAGCATTTTTAACTTTCTTGTCCTTTGCTGGCTAGCGGTCACTGACAGAGGCCTGCAAGACACATGTATGGGGATGGTCCCTTGAGGCACGGGCGTGGGCCGCTAAGCCTTCTGAGGGATCCCTGACCCGGAAAGCTGGGCTGGAATGGATCACAGACAAGTCGTAGCCATGCAACTTTCACGCAGGCCATGCAGGACAACCTAAGTGGCGTTGATCAAAAGCCACTGGTCCCATAGTCCGACCCTGGTATTCAAAGCTTTATCACTCCAAGGCAAGAAGAGGTATCAAGAGATGAATCCAAAGAAATGCCAAAAGTGTTTCTTTGCAAGTGACGCCACCCACCTACACCCAGCACAGAGCATGGGATCAGGTGGCAGCCCCAGACCCACTAACTGTACCCTCCGGGAGAGAGACTCAAGAGGGAGAAGGGTCCAAAGTGAGACCCCCAAAAGGGCAGATCCCATAGAGGCACATCCTGGCCCACGTACCCCTAAGCTCACCCCTCTCTGCCCACACCCACCCAGAACGCTAGCTCAGAAGCGTGCTAGAGGCAGCTCCAGCCCCATCAGAGCACCCATTCCAAGGCCAGAGGTGCCCCTAACACGAGGAATCGGGCGGGAGTCAGGAGTCTGGACGTAACACAGCGATGCCTTGGAATTCTAACTTAATCCATTCCCAGAACTCTGTTCGAGTTCCAAATGTTTGAGTTCCAAGACAAGAGGGTGTTCAGATAAAACTTTGGGTCGTACAGTCAATACATCCCACGCGAACAATATGTTGGCGTTCAGATTCCAAAGCAGTGTTCAGATTCCGAGGCAAAATTTGCTTGATTTTTTGGTTCGGATTCCAAGTTGTTCGAGTTTTGGGGCATTCAGATTCCAAGGTATCACTGTGCAGCCTTTCCACGTCTCCCTGGGTGACCTTGGATACCTCTGCAGACTCAACTGCAGAGTAGAGATAATGAGCCCTGCCTTGGCCAACTCAGAATTAAAGTGCTGTGTGCAGGTTTCTGTAAATTGTAAAGTGCTGTAAAAATGCAAAAGATCCTATTTTTATTATTCTGCAGAGTGGGTTCTTAGTAAATGACAAAATTCCCTAAAGACCAAGAGTAGGTGGGATCGGGCACAGATGAGCACACTTGTTTGTGTTGGTCCCCGATGTTGGCCTGAGGCCTTGTCTGTATGGATCTGAGGACTTTTGCCCAAGACCACCCCTGTGACATTCCGTTATCTTCACAGGTGCCCCAGGAAGGCTCTCTTCCTCTTGGATGTGCAGATGTCACAATGTCCTCCCCCAGAGCCCATTTTCAGTGAGACACAATGGCTTCTCCCCAAGGGCATGTTACTCATTCAGTTACAGCTTCGTTGGCTGTTTCCAGGAACCAAAACTCGGCCTGGAAGACTCTCAAAGGATGTGGGCTTCCTGGTCAACTCACTTCCCCAGCGCAACTGAGTCAGTCTGCTCCACCTTCATCGGCTCACGCTGAGGCTACCAGAAGTGCACACACAGCGTGCTCATGGGAAAAGCGCTACCACCACCTCGAGGGGAGTTCAGAGTAACAGTCGGTAGAGGGGCCCCACCATGTGGTTCAAATCCTGGCTTTGACACTATCTATTAACGTTGGGCTCTTCATCTATAAAACATGAATAATACAGTCGCCCCCTACCTCATCAGCTTGTTATTAGGATTAAATGACAAAATGCGTGTTAAAATGCACTTCAGTCTTATTCCTGACTTTATGCCTTTAGCTACTGGCTTAACTTCTTCATGCTTTTGGCATTCCACTCTTCATACTAACTGTTCCAAATAAATAATGAACAAACTAACAACTAGCAAAGAAATAAACGCCTTCTGCTAATGGGGAAGATTATGATGTCATTCTGTATTTTATTTTGCCCAATCTTCAGGACTTGCTCAAATGTCTCCTCTCTGGGGAGGTGCCCACACTCCTTGAGGATGGTTTAGGGGCTCCATGTGTGTGCTCTTTTGCATCAGTGTTCCTAGCACTGTACTGTAACTGTGTGTGCACTTTTCTATTCCCTCCATTGGACTATTGAACAACTTAAGGTTCAAAAAAAACCCAAACCATGCAAATCACAGTGCCTGGCCGAGTAATGTTCAACATATGGCAACTGTATTTTTATTACCTGGAAGTAGCAGTCACATTCATTCCACTACAGAAGCTTTTTGCTGTCTACTAAAAAGACAGTTTGGGGCGTGTCCGTACAGATGAAAGGCGCACCTGGCAGCAGAGACAGTGGTCCAAGGCAGACTTGTGCTGCTTTTGGCAAGTTTGATCATTGATTGGTCTCTGAACTCAACTGGAAGATTCAATTAAAGTGCCACTGTTTCTGAGTCTTTCATTCCCCTTGCAAAAAACAAAACAAAACAAACCCACAGATGATCTTATGACACGTATCCTGGGTCACAAGACCTTTCAGAACTTAAATGTGCTAAGGGTAAAATCTCCCCTCTGGTGGCTGAAACTTGGGGACACCGACTTTGTGGTGTTGCCAGTCCCATCACAGAGGAAGCCTTCTGTGAATATGTGCTGAACGGATGGATGGATGAGTCCTCAAGTGACATCTCTGCGTCTGCGTCTGAAGCAGCTAGAAGAACTGCTGCTGGGCAGAGAGCCCTGGTTTCCAGTCAGAGTTAAAGGAAAAAAATTTTTAAGGCGATTGAAACTCTGCACTCCAGACATGTTAACTCTAACCCCCACAGGGCACGGCAGGAACTGGGGGCTCAGCCGAACAGCATCCAATGGGAACTATTTGCCAGGCACTTCCTGGCCTCATATCGAAATCTGACAAGCAGTCCATGAGAACTCATGAGCCCATTTTATAGATGAAGACACTGAGACCCAGACTAAAGATTGCCTATGACCTTACTACCTGGAGTCCGAGTCTATCTCTTTGCCTCTTGAAGAGGAGCCCACATCAGTGAAAAGGTGAGGACTCGTTCTCTTCCTTCCTCTCATCTCCAGAGAGACTTCAGGAATGCCAGTCTCTGAGGTCAGGCTCATGAGTTCCTCAGGGACCCCTAAACTCTAGGAAGGTGGCAGAGAGAGAGGCAGGATTTGCCAAATTTGGCGAGTGTGAGCTAGGCCAAAGCAAAGCATAGAACTAATTACCAGTACTGATATGGTCACAAGCCCCTGTTCCCACCTCTTAGTTCTATCTATCTATCTATCTATCTATCTGCCCTGCTGCCGTCATCCCACCCCCACACAATGATTTTGTTGTGAGAAAACCTGTACTGGAAACATAATATATTCACCGAGGTTGATATGTTCATGAGAATCATCAGCACTTTCCCAGGTTCACAGGACAAGTTCATTTCCGTAACTGAATAATCACGACTATTTGTATTTATTCTCATATACTCAAGAGAACTCCAAAAGACTAGCTAGATCTTTCTTGAAAATCCACTCGGCCCCTACTGGGATAACCCAACCTCACCAAGAAAGGGACAGCCCCAGGGTCCGCTGCTCCTGGCTCTCCACTCAGAAAGCAAGTCCTTTCATGGCGTTCAGCTGTTCCTTAGGCATCCAGTAGAGCTGGTCACTCAAAGGCAGAAAATGTGACAACTGTTGGAAACCTTCAGCAGAAGCCAATGGGAGCAACTGAACGTTCTCTGGAGCAGCCACTCCGTGGACGGTTCAAGCAGCCTATTATTCAGTGTATATAAAACACCCACCAGCTACATGGCACCAATAACTGAATATCTCCATTCTTACCAAGTTCACGACACACTGCCTGGCCACTACCATTAGAAACCATAAACAGCTTCATTAACCACCAAAATACACATGCACAGAGGGACAGGGAAAGAAAAGAAAAACCAGTCTTCCTGAATTCTGAAGACCAGAACTCCAAGATAGTTTGATAGGCAAACTGGAGTATTTCAACACTGCCTCTCTCTCTCTCTCTCTCACTTCAGTGGTAAAGTCTCCAACACATTTAAGATTTGAACAGTTTGATAAAGAGGGTCCCAGAGCCACAGAGACCACATCAAATACTTCTTTCTAAAAAGAAGGGCCTGTGTGTACTTTTCCCAATGAAGAATCTGTCTAAAAGATTTCCAAAACACTTTCATGTGCTTTGCTTCCAAAACATTACACACTATTTCTTCAACAAATTTATATGTGTTTCCAGGGAACTCCTAGACAAAAAAAAAAAAGTACTTAAGTAGAAAAATGTCTGGAGATTCTTGTGTGCCAATATGTTAACAGACCTTCTCTTTTAATTATTATTTCATATAGCAGCAGTAATCATTCCTTCATCTGCAAAGGAAATATATAATCCAGCTGCGGTGGCTCCAGTAAAAATACCACATCTGTGGATCACTGGCAACACTGTGGTAAGCGTGCTCAAATCCAGGCAGTCTCAGAGAGTTCTCTTCTCTACCAAGATGCACATGGGTACACTTTCCTGAAAGTGCATATAAACTTTGCCCAAACTGGTGGCTACTTTGTATGCTAAAAACTGCTCTTCAGATTATCCCAACCCATAAGAAAGAGGCTCTCTTGGAATATTATTCCCAGGGCGCAGCGATTATGAGAAGTCCCCAGACCCCTCCCGGGGGATGGCTGGTACCAGTGCCCTTGTCAATACCACGTCGAACGGGGAAAATTACACTCCCGATTGGTTTCCGAGAGGCGCTTCCACCGCGTGGCTGGCAGTTGAGCTGACTGCTGGTTTTCCACTTAGAGAAAAGGCTTCCACAGAGAGGATGGCAGCCACCGTTCTGGTCACCGATCTCTCCGTTCCCCAGGGTATGAAGTCAGAGGTATTACTACTGAGCACTGGGTGATAATATTCCAGGAATCGCCCCCCATCTGTCTGCTAGTCTTCCCCCAAAGCCTAGTAGCAAGCATCTTTATTTCTAAGCCAATTTTCCACATTCAAATCCAGCCCCAAGCGCACCCTGGGGGTTTCTATCTACAGACATATAAAAGAACAAGCAGCATAGCTGAGCCTTGACAGGCTTTTATCCCCCAAACACACGCCTCGCGGCTACTGTGCTGGAATGCCGATGGCCCGAAACTCTCCGGGGTCCCTTTCCATCCCAGACAATAGAGCAAGAAAATAAAATGAAAGTGGACTTACTGCTATGGCTTGCAGCCTCTCCTTGTGCAATTCCGCCTCTGCCATCCTGGAGAAGGGCACACAGGGAGGGGAAAGAAGAAAGAAAAACAAACACACGCTGTAGTCACCCCCCAAAATGGATGGGCACCCCGGGGGGCTTTGCTAGAACCCCGGGGAGAGCCAATGGGAGGCCGGGCCCCGCTCCGGGGGGGGGGGGGCGGCGGGCAGAGCTGTGCGCGCTGGCTGGCTCGCCGGGATGGCACGCCCGGGCTCAGCCCCTGGCTCCCGCCCGCCCGGCCGCCTGGCTGCGCCCCAGCGCTGCCGCTGCCTGCATCCCCCCGGCCGCCGGCAGCCGCGGGGCGGGCGCGCTCGCCTGGTGCTCGCCCCCCGCCCTGACGTCGGGGCGCCTCGCTCCGCCCCTGGGGTGAGCGGGCCCGGCGGGGCCGCGCGCGCGGGTAGGCACCGGGGGCGCGGGCGCATGGACCCGAGCCGGGCGAGGGGGCGCCTCCGCAGAGCACATGCCTCTGGCAGAAAGCCGGGAGCCCTGGACACGTGCCCTTCCGTGCCAGCTGTGGCCACTTCTCCTCGCTCGTGCCAGACGCTTGGGCTCCACGTGGGAACATTTCCAATAGGGAAGGGCTGCCTTGCCCACATGCCTTAGATGGCCGGGTCCTCCAACATCAAGGCCGCTGGCCCCAGGCCACCCCTCTGTGATGTGAGGCCAAATGTGGCTCAGAAAGCCAGCCGAGTTTGTATTCCGCTGTGCTTGGCTGGTCTGGGCTCCACGTACTAGCTGTGAAACCTTGGGCGCCTCACTTAACCACTCTGAACCTCAGTTTCCTCTTCTGAAAAATGAAGGATCACAACAGTTACCCTCACAAAGTTGTCAGTAGTGACTAAGTATATAAAGGCGCTTTGTAAAGGACAATCTGTTCTGTCATTATCCTGTGACATTTGGGGTCTTTACTTCAATACAGTCTCTAAAAAGAAAAGTAGGATCTGGTCACTGAAACACTTTACTTCTTCTTTACTGAGACAAGGCAGTGCTAGCTGCGTTTTCTGTAGGAGTCCCTGCGTGGGATATGAAAGATGGGTACGACCAGTCCAAAAGGAAATCAAGGTGAAAAACAAACAAAATACTTCTTAATATTCAGGAAGCATCTTCTAGAGTCCCCAACATTCATAAGCAAAATTTCTTCAAAAAAATAAAATAAACACCAAAAAAGCCCACGTGTCCTTTTTAGATCCTTGGTGCTTCTCTAAATGCAGGACTTAAGGCACTTTTAAAATAAGGCACATCAAATTTTTCCAAATCTTCTTTCTAGGCAAATTCGTACAATTCAACTAAGTCACCTTTTCAACTTCCATAGAGGTGTTACCTGTCATTTGATGAGCAATTACTACTTTGCCCAAAGGCAGAAACAGTCACCAAAACAATTTTACTGATTGTTTTCCCTTCCTTTTTGTAACGGGTCTAGATGATACTATGTTGTTATAAATCCCAGCCAATTCCAGATTCGAACCCCACTCCAATGTGTCCAAAACGTCTACTTCTGGCTAAGACTCTCCACTGTCTTCAAACCCTGTATTTTCTCTTCATTTGTAGCACCTGCTCCAGTAGCACAAATCCATTGAGGGGAGTTTGCTCCCATGTAAACAAAGTTGCTACTACTTCAGCAGAATGGCTGTGTACCCAACACAATAAATGACACCCAGATGTGTGGTAACCGCATGCGTCCCCACATATCTGGGTGTCATCTACTTTGAGGTTATAGAGAAAGGAATGAGAATGGCCAAGGTGAGAAAATAGAACAAGAAGAGGAGAGAACCCAGCAAGGGAGGCTGAGAATATATCACGGGAGAAGGAGAAGGTAAAATCAGGAGGGGTGTTTGTACCAAAAGCCACAACAGGAGGAAATGGGTTTTCAACAGGGCCATATGCTTCTGAGAGGTCAAGGACACAGACTAAGAGGTCATTGGCTGGGCCATCAGGAGGCCAGGGTGACACTGGAAGAGCTTTGTGTGTGTGGAAGAAGAAACTGGAAGCACTTACAGAGAGCTGAGAATGAGTGAAAGGTGGAGAGGGAGCATCCAATACAAACCACTCCCTTCAACTGTTTGGATGGGAAAGATGAACAGATGTGGGTAGAGGGGACAGGATGGTGGTCCGTGGGAAGCAGGGTCGAGTTGAAGGGTTGTTAGGTCAGGTGAGACTTGACTGTTTCTGGGCCACAGGGAATTAGGCATCAGAGAAGTGAGGTCAAAGACAGTCAAGGGAAGGAAAGTATCATGTCTTAGAATAGAGCAAAGGGCATCCAGGTGGATACTGGTGGCCAGCTTAACCTTAGAAAGAAGAAATAATGAAATAGGGAAGGAGGATGAAGGGGGAAAGACAAAAAGACATTTTGAGTTGACGGAGGGACAAGCTGATAGTGAGGGTGCATCAGAAGGCCCAGTTTTCCCTGCTGGTGGAAGGGTCATCGGGTGAGATCGATAGTATGGCGATCCGGGGACTTCAGAAAAATAGAATTGGTTTGTAAAGAAGCTGTGGAAAATGAAAAAAATCTAAAACATGCTTCCCAACAAGAATTATGTATCCCAATCTCCTGGGATACATCTCTCTGAATATAGAGACAGAATTCAATTTCTACGGGGTGAGGTAGGGGTTAGGGATGGGTTTAGAACCATTGTACTAACTGAGTTTCCTAGGAATCGACAAAAGACTCATGACCGATTGTGTGTACTTCCTCAGGGGTTTCAAACCAGCTGAGACCCATGAGATGCAGTGGTGGTGTTTAATAAGTGTTGAGGGTTGTCAAAGAAGATGTGGCAAAATCTCAAAGGAGAGAAGAAATGAGGAATGCTGGATCCTGAGGTTTCAGCCAGCTGGAGGTATAGCCAACTCTTTCATCAGTTTTTGGCTCCCAATTTGTGAATCCTTTTCTAGCTCTAGGGAATTGCCATAGTATGAGCCGTAGTGAAAGTCAGAGCCACCTCCCATCCTAGAAGCTGGGAAATGCCCAACACTTGCTTCCTCAGATCCCCAGAACCTACGATATGACACGCAATCCAGGCTGTCAGTCATGCGACCCTGCCGCGGATATGGAAGACAAAACATAAAAGAATTTTTTCAGGGATGCCAGGATAGCTCAACAGGTTGAGCACTTGCCTTGCAGCTGCGAAGTCCGGGGATAGAATCCTGGACCCAGCTTGTGCAAAACCCATATGCAAAACTGTGGTGCAACTGGTAACCAACCACTGAGATGGTGGTGAAGGTTCTCGCCTCCCATGTGGGAAGCCCCCAGTTTGATTTCTGCCCCACGTGGCCCCACACCCACCTGTGTGGAATGAAACTATGTCACAACTCATGATGTACAACTATGAACACTGCTCTGGGCCTCTCTCTCTCTCTCTCTCTCTCTCTCTCTCTCTCTCTCTCTCTCTCTCTCTTCCTCCCCCCCTCTCTTTCTGTGAGCTACTTCAATGCACTCTCCTATCAATTGGAATCAATTTCTGTTGCTTGTGACTAAGAGGCCTAAGTAAAACAGAAGGCATGTGAAGGCATGTGAAATGAACAGCTGATGCTTGGCCAAAGAGCAAAGGGAAAACATTTTCTCCTCTTTCAGCACTTCTCCCCTCAAATCTCTAATTTTGGCATTCTTTAAATCATTGAACCCATTACAAAGATAGACATTTATAACCAAATTATGCCATTTCTTTCATAAACTTCCACTGTGTCGTTATTCTATCCCACACATTAGGCTATGGCTTGGTATTACAAAGAATTTCATAGTCCAGTGCTAATACTGGTGACTTCCTGCCCTCCACACATTTAAAACCTGGAACGATCTATTACAATGGTGCATAATGCATGTAACAAATCACTGGTTCTTGCTGGGTCATTAAGTTGTGTTGCATAAGCACCACCCATATTGTGTAATGGTTTTTCTGAGATGTTGCATGGCGAAGCCTTGTATGGAGAGAATACAGAATGCTAGATTTCTAAAATAAATATTCTGTTATAAAAAAATTTCAAAGTCTATTTTAGGGCATGAGTCCTCTGGGAGCCACACACAATCACAGCCTATTCCGTTGTGGG
This sequence comes from Craseonycteris thonglongyai, assembly GCA_004027555.1. Lineage (NCBI taxonomy): Eukaryota > Metazoa > Chordata > Mammalia > Chiroptera > Craseonycteridae > Craseonycteris > Craseonycteris thonglongyai. Next base: position 14,280 of record PVKE010005606.1, read on the forward strand.
GCAAACAGCTCTATAGGCTGAGGGGGAGAGAACGTGTCCACTGAGTGAGTAAAAGTTAAAGTCTTATTGAGCAGCAGTGAAGACTGTAAAATTTTATGGTAACTTGAAGCCTTCCTTTGACAATGTCATGCTGAAAGGAATTCTAGGGTCCTCCAAAGGGTTTGTGTGTTTGTATTAGCTCCCTTGTGCCTAGGACCTCTTAGAATATGTGGTCATTCAAAACATATGCAAAGGCTGCACAGCATCCAAAGGGGGGTAACCGTGCTTGGAACCCCTCTGGTCCCTGTGGTTGTGAACAATCTGGGAAAGTGGATGGGATATCAAGTATGTACTGTTTTTCTCTATGGGATTCAAATCATAGATCCATATAGGGAATTTATGGTACAAGAAGACAGAGAAAGGGGAAGCTGGGATGGCTCAGCAGATTAAGCGCTCGCTTTGCAGCCCCAGGGTCCGAAGATCGAATCCTGGCCCCAGCCCATGTGGACCCATATGCTGAGCTGAGCTGTGCTTCCCATGCAGGAGGCCCCCGGTTTGGTTCCTGCTGGGGTGTGCTTCCCATGAGGGAGGCCTCCGACCCAGTTCCCACTCTGTGTGGCCCCCGCTCTCCTGTGTGGAATGAAACTATGTTGAAAACTGATGACATACAACTACGGAGACTGCTCTGGGCCCTCCCCCTTCTCTCTGTCTCTCTCTCTGTCTCTCTCTCTCTGTCTCTCTCTCTGTCTCTCTCTCTCTGTCTCTCTCTCTCTCTGTCTCTCTCTCTCTCTCTCTGTCAAAAACAATAAATCTTAAAAAAATAAAGAAGAAGACGACAGAGAAAGAAGTTAGAGGACAAACACCAGTGGGGGCAATAAACTAGGCTGCATGTCACAGAAGGTGTACGTTGACCAGGGTCTGCACGTAGCAGACTCAATATGAGCAGTTGCGAATCTATCTAGACATGAATGTTAGCGTTTCAGTTTGATGGTTTTCTTTTGCTCTCGCGTAGCTGTGGCAATGTCATTGGATTGACTTTGTAAGTCACTAGAGGAACTGAGGTGGTGTTAATATAAGGAGTATACAAGAATTAGAGCTGGATCGTTCTACATGTACCTTGCTGGGTTGGATATTCAGATAGATGTTGGTTCATTTTAGACTTGGTACTGGCAAAAGTTGTGAAAAGTGGGATTAGAACGTGGGCAGTGGGTGTGACACCAAGAAAGGGCCAGTTAGAATCCAGCCCTCAGACTCACCAACAGTACTGCCTCAAGTTCTTTTAGTCTCGTTTTTCTCATTTTTAATGGGAGGAGAGTCGCTCTAACCTCGTCAACATATTGTGAGAAATCAGAATAACAGATACAAAATGTTTGAGAGTGGCCCCAATAGGTCATAATTACTCAACCCAATTATTGCTTCATTAAAAAGGTCATGGACCAAATCGAGTGATTTGATTTTATCTACCCCTTTACATAGGCTTTTTAAAAATGAACTTTCAATATTCTTAAAACTCCTCACATTAGTGGGTCTCTCTCTCTCTTTTCATCTTTTGAAAAAGAACGTTTCTGCTCTGTGTCACTAATGGTCTAGAAATTTCTTCACCGGACCCTCCTTTTAATTATTCATCGATACCTATGAGTCTTTGGAGTGGATCTATTTAACAATTATAAATAAGTATAAGAAGGAATAAGAAGGGAATCCTTAAGAGGAGGTAGGTTAAATCCTGAGAAAAGATGAAAAGGAAAAGTGACTTCGGAATCTTTAGGAGAGCTCCATGCTTGCATAGTAAAGGTGCTCCTTGGTGTTGATTCTAGGTTTGGGGTTGAATTAGATTGCCTACAAAGTGGACAAGTCTTGGGAAGGTCAGTCTGGTTCTCTAATGCCAGTGGACACAATTGGGTCATTGGCTTCTCAGAGAGCTCAGGGGACAGTCTAGTTTGCCTTAGCAGAATGACCATGATATGCCTCATCAGCTTGGAGTCCCTTTTTGTAGTGTGGCCATCGACACTTTCATTGTTAGCCATGATTCGATCATGCCATACACATTCTGCAGGTCAGCACTGCTGACAAGACAGAGATTTCCTGTGGGGTTGGCAGTAAAGGGACAGTAGCCTATCAACTAAATCCTGTGTGCCCTCCTGGTTGGAGAATGAATAATGAAATGGGGGAAGTCTCGCTGCAGCTCCTACCCCCTGTGTATGCTGAGCCCTTCCGATGCCCTTTGAAGTGTCCAGGGTCTCCATCCTGCCTGCCCACCCCTTGAACACCCTCCATACACTGGCAAAATGGGTCCAACTTGTGTCTGGCCCCTCTGAGCCTGTCTCACTTTATGGTGACAGCCAGCCAGTCTTAAAAATTGCTCCTTACTCAGGATAGCTCAACAGGTTGGGTGTGGCTATGAGGCCCAGAGATAGAGTCCCGGCCCCAGCTTCTGCAGACCCATATGCTGAACTATGGTAGTGAAGGTGCTCACCCCACCCCATCCCACCCCATGCAGGAGGCCCCAAATTTGGTCCCTACCCCACGCGGCCCCACATCCATGTGTGTGGAATGAAACCACGTCACAGCTAATGATGTACAACTATGGAGACTGCTCTGAGCCCTCCCCCTCCTCTCACCTTCTCTCAAAAACAATAAAATAAATCTTAAAAAATATATATGAACCCTCCTAGCCAGGGCCTCCTGAACAAATTACCTTTTCCCAAAGCAGCTCAAGGTAAAGTGGGAAGAACACAAGGTGGAGTCTCCATCCTAAATCCTAATCCTAACTCTGCCACTTACAGTGCGACCTCAGACAAGACACGGAACAGCTCTGAGCTGAGGTTTTCTATTTGAAAAACTAGGAACCAGGATAGCTAACTCCCCCACCAAGGTTCTTATAGGGAGTGAAGGAACTGAGGAGCGAGCAAGTGCTTTGAGAACTAAAATCGCTGTGTGCGCGTGAAGGACTCCAGTGAACGGGGTGACTTCACAGATTGGTGGGAGCTGCTAACTGGTCAGCGAGGAAAAGTGTGCAGGACTGTGTCACACCCTGCAGTGGCCGCGGGCTCAGCCCAGCAGGAGAAAAGACGGGAACACATAGGACAAAAGAGGTGTCCAACTTTCGGATGGGTTTCTAAGACAATCAAACCAATAAACAAAAACGACCGACACTACCCATCGCCGCCGTCTGGGACTTCTTGATGGTCCTCAGTCACTCAAGTGATTTCTGTTTTACTGGTCTGACGACAGACCCCATTCTCATCCACACACTGAATTGCCTTAAATACATGCAGGAAAAGGAGGCGGGGGTCCAAGAGGGAAGAAGCAGAGAGAAGCAGGCGAGGAAACAGCGAACCTGGATCCTCTGTGCAGTCGGGTGGGTGTGAAACCTGTATTTGCGAGCTGTTTGGGCTGTTTACACAACTGCGCTCTCCTTTCTGCTTTCCTTCAGAGCTCATTTTATCCCGCGGGAGAGGAAGGCATCCTCGGGGAGGTGGGGGCAGGGAAACCGTCCACACAGAGGCGGCTGCTTGACTGGGAGCCAGGAGCCCCGGGGGGACTTCAGCACCCGCCGTGTCCCCTCCGGAGCCTCCCAGGCGGCAGCGTGTGCTGACTTGAACGCAGGAACATGTTTGCATTGTGGGGCCGGCTCCCTTTGCCTCTGAGAACCGTGAGGGCCAACAAGACCCTGATCTTCTTGTGTTAGGGAGAGCAGCTCCCCGCCCCCTGTGCGCTCCTAAGGCGGGCCCCACCTTTTGGAAAAAGGACAGTGAGCAGGTCTTGGGGTCTCCCCCTGGGGACAGGCAGTGGTGCAGCTGGCAGGGCCACGCTGGTTGTGTGCTCTCCTGGGGTGGCCTTTCTGGAGCAGAGGTGGAGGAGGGGGAGGGTGTCGCCTGCCATGACCTGGCTTGTGTGTGTGGCGCTTTGCACGCAGAGCTGGATGTGAGAGGGCTGGTGCTGGTGCAAGAACCCGGGGCTTGCTGTCTGTTCTCTGTGGTTCCCCTTCTACCCACTCAGCTCCTTGCCTTTCATTCACCCCTACGCCCAGCCCTTGTGACACCATCTTTGGCAAGCGGACAAGTCCTTGGCGATGAACATAGCTTTTCATGTGACCAGAGATTCCTGTGCTAGACTGGAAGCTCTCCCCGCTAGAGCCAGCAGTCAGTTTGCATCTGGGACTGTCCCCTCCATTGTGTGGAACTTTCCCCTGTTGAGATGGGGAGGGGAGGCTTCTGGGTTTGTGGGATGGTTCTCCTTTGTTTAGGGCGCAGTGAAGGCACCCCTTGCCGGAGCTCTGCCCTGTTTCAGCCTCCAGTACCCTCCAGGCCTCCCCAGAGAACCTGACACCTTCTTCATCTGTTTGTCCCACTCCAAATTTGGTGCTTTCTCATACCATGAGCTATGCCTGGAATGCAGCCTCCCCCTCCCGCTCCTCGCTTTCCAAGTCTCCTCATGTTCACTCCACACAGAAATCCCACTCCCACAGGGGACGCCTGGCAGTCTCTTTGGGAAGGAAACGTGCTGATTCCTCCCAGTTCCTAAGAGGCCGTGTGACTTTCATCAGAGAAGTCAGTGTCCCACACGCCACCCTGATGGCTGTTTCCTCGATTGGGAATGAGCATGGACTGCGCAAACCTGACCTTAAATCCCAATGGCACCACTTAATGACCTCAAGTTACTTACTTGACATCTATGAGCTTAAACGACTCCATCTGTAAAATGGGAAAGAGAACCGTACCCATTTCATAAGACGAGTGCACGATGAGCCAATGAGATAACGTACCTAAAGCTCCTGGCAGACGGTAGGTGCTCAGTGAATCATCATATGAGCATAATCTGGCTTATTCATTGATACCCGAATCACTCTGGAGGTGTTTCCACATCGCTGTGCCTGAGTTGTTTATCCAGCCCAGCACCAGGTGCTATGCACTGCATTTTGGTGTCCCACGCTCCTCAAACCCATACGTTGAAACCCTAACCCCCAATGTGATGTCAATGGGGCCTTTGGGGGTGACGAGGTCCTGAGAGCAGAGCCCTCATAGTGGGGTTAATACCTTATACGAAGAGACCATGGACAGCTTATGTTTCTGTCTCTCTCCACCCTGCGAGGACTCAGTGGCAGGACAGTCACCTGCAAACCAGGAGGAAAGCCCTCAGTAGGAACCAAATCTGTGGGCACCCTGGTCTCAGACTCCCCAGCCTGCAGACCCATGAGCAGTAAATGTATTTTGTCTAAGAGGCCCCGGAGGCCGTAACGTGTTAAGGCGGCCTGGGCTGACTGAGACACCAAGCGTGCCCGGTGCAGCCCTCAGACTAGACTAGCACTTACTCAGGCATGCTCCTGGCTCTCGCTTCTGACTCTGGAGCTTGCAGTCCAAGGTCTTTTATGCCACACCCTTTGTTGTCACATGTTGGCTTTGCCCAATTCTGCACATATCCTGCGAGACTGGAGGAGGCAAAAATACCAAGTGTTCTGTGGTGTGATGTGATACCTTCAAGAGCGGTGGTTCTAAGCTTTGCAGGCAGGCAGAGGACAGAATCCTTTGGAGAATCTGGTAAGAACTATAGAGTGCTGCCCAGGGTAATGCACAGGCATACATTTTCTGAGCTTTCGGGAACCCCTTGAATTCTTCCACAGTCAAGCTTAGAAGACCCATGGACTTCTGGTTAAAAAAAAAAACAACGTAGGCTGAACTGGGGTGTGCTTCCCATGTGGAAGACCCCAGTTTGGTTCCCACAGGGGCACACTTCCCATATAGGAGGCCCCTAGCTCACAGGGGAGCGCCTCCCATGCGGGAGGCCCCTAGCCTGGTTCCCGCCCTGTGTGGCCCTGTGCCCACCTGTGGAAAGAAACTGTATTGAAAACTGATGATGTGCAACTGTGGAGACTGCTCTAGGCCCTCCCCACTTCTCTCTGTCTCTCTGTCAAAAACAATAAAAATAAATCTTTAAAATATATATACACTCTACAATATAGACTATTAGAGAAATTGAGACAAGGGAGAGTGGATTTATCTCCAAGAGCCAGGAGGCTCCCCTTGGTTATTAATGCAAATCGCCGGAAGTCTGGGTATCTCCTGTTCAGACCCATAGCCCCCCCGGGACCTACCCAATGGCTGCCCACACTGCCCGCTGTTCACTGAGACAGCGGCCCTTCATAGTTCCCACTCACAGCTGGGGGCAGAGAGAAAACACAGGTGCCAACCGACCCCTACCCAGGCGAGGGCTACCTCTTCTGTCTTTCTCCTCACTCAGCGCTTCCTCTGACCTCAAGCCTGCTTAGCCTGTACTCCGGGGGTGTCCAATCTTTTGGCTTCTCTGGGCCCCATTGGAAGAAGATGCATATAAAACATGGGAACACTAACAATAGATGAGAAGCTAAAAAAAAAAAAAAATTCACAAAAAAATACAATGTGTTAAGAAAGTTTACAAATTTGTATTGGGCAGCATGAGAACTGTGAGCCACCGGCTGCACAAGCTTTGTGCCTTCTTGGAGGGGCCTTCACTCGGTCTCCCCCCGGAGGGATCTGCCCTGCATCCGTATACGGTAGGTATCCTTTCAACCCATCGTTGCCTCCTACGATTCGCTTAAAACTACTTTCTATTCTAGATGGAAACAACAGACACAAGCAAAACCGGATAGAAGGACCCTGCATTTGAACAGGACAGTAAAACGGTTTGTCGGCGTCCTTAGGCACCATGATGAATGGCTGCCAATAGGCAACATCCCCTTTCAAAGGCCCGCCCCGCCTTCTCCCCACCCCCACCAAGGGGGGTGCAGTCAGTCCCCTGACTTCCAGTGTGGAACTTGCAGAAAGAATTCAAGCTTGACTCAAAACCACTGGACTCCCCAGCTTCCAAGGAAAACAGCCCGTTTCTGAATTAAAGGCACTGTGAGGGTGGTTGGAGCCAAAAGAAATGGAGCAGGCTTTCCTTTCCGGAGCGGGAGGCGGCCTTTCCAAGGTGGTGAGCTCATGAGGCACGTGGCCACTGAGCGCCAGCTATCAAGCCCCAGCACCCTGGAGAGCCAGGCACGCAAGCCCTCTTCCAGGATGGACTCGGAGCAGCCCTGAGATTTCACACGTCCCTTGAGCAAGGCGAGTCCTAAGCATGATAATCCTACTCAAAAACAACAGCCCTAGTCCACAGAGGAAACACTTATTTGGCAAAAATATGACCCCTGGTGGGGGAAAAAATGGGCAAAGATACACTTGTGCCATTTTACCATAACAGGAATGTCAAAAGGGCAGCCAACTAGTCGACTTCTTCTATCATGCCTTTGTTTTCTTCCCTCCCTCTCTCCCTTACTTCTGTTCTTCCTCCTTCTTCCCTCCCTCTCTCCCTTCCTTCCTTCCTCCCAAGGTATAATAAAGCAGAAACAAACAGATTTAAAGTAAAAACCTGAAAGTTTCCAAACATTTTTCTAAATGACATAAAGGTTGAATTGAACATTGGAGAGTCTGGTTTGAATTTAAGTGTAAAGTTTGTTGTTTGTTTTTTAATTGAATAAACTCTTCCATGATGCTTGCCCTGTCCCTGAATCCCTTCTAAGTGCTTGGTAAACATTAACTAATGTGACCCTCAGAAATGCCCTATGAGGGCAGCATTATTGTTATTATACCCATTTTACAGATGAGGTCATTGAGATACAGACAGCTTCCGGTCACACAGCCTCTAAGTGGCAGAGGAGTAACACCAGGTAACAAGCTTGTACTGTTGGAAGCAGATACCCGTGTGGGACCATTTTTAAATGGTGAGAGGATTTAGCTGTATTATAAATAATATGCACTTGAAAAAGGTAGAAGTATTTCTTTCCTTTTGAAGTACTTGCAGTATCGTCCTCCCTAAGTGAGAAGACCTCAGATCACAACCAAAAAAGGGCAGTCAACTAACCCGACTTCTTTCATTCCTTTCTTTTATTTATTCCCTCTCTCCCTCTCTTTCTTCCCAGGACGCGTACTGGGTACACACTTCATATCAATCATTCTCACAAGTGCTTAAGATCAGCAGAGAAGAAAATAAGACCAAGAAGCTGCCCTTTAGCAGGAAGGATATTAACAGTAGGGAGACCTGCAATAGAACTTCAGAAACGTTCTGAAGACAACCAACCACACTAAGGAAACATGGTGGTGTGGGGATGAAGAAGGGACCATCCATCAGAAAGACCTGAGCAAGAGACTCAGCCATGCAGGTATGGTGGGAAGCGTGTCGTGGGCTAAGGGAACAGCAAATGAAAAGCCTCTGTGCCGTGACTGCGCTTAGCACATGGGAGGATGTAGTGAGGAGATTGATGTGACAGGGACAGAGGGAGTGAGGGGTCAAGGAGTGGGACAGGAGGCCAGGGGCTGGCTGGTCGGATCATGGCCTTGGGCGGGGGGTTGTGTTTACATTTTAGAAGCTCACTCTGGGTGACAGCTCTGAAGCAGGGAAGACCATATGAGCAGGAGAGCAGATGGAGGAGCAGGCCGGAGTCCTGTGAGAGAAGGATGGAATGGCATGTGAATCGTAGGACGAGTAACGGCCTCCAAAGATGTCCACGTCCTGATCCCTGGGAGCTGTGACTGTGTCACCTACATGGCAAAAGGGACTTTGGCAGACTGGGCACAGGTGAGCACTGGTGGAGCTACTGCATGGACAGACACAGGAAACTGTCTCTCTGGGGTTGGAGGAGAGGCATGGCAAGGGGGCAGGACTGCTAAGTCGGCTAAGGAGAGGGCACAGGGAGCCCTTGTGTGCAAACCCCAACTCAGGTGCTTACAAGGTGGGGTGGAAACTTGGGGAGATGACATCATGTCTCTAAGATCAGCGCCCTCGATCAGGAAATGAAATGAGCAGTCCCCACCCATATGGGTGTTTGGAGGGCAAAAGGAGGTCCCCATGTGGAGCCCACGGCAGGGTGCCTGGCTTCCTTGGGCATTGATTTCATCCTAGCTACACTGAGGTTGAGAACATCTACCGTGTGGGATACGCAGGAAGAGTTGTGTTGATTTTTACTCTGCCGCTGGTGAGGACGGTAGATAATGCATACCTTCTAAAACAACTTCATTAGTGTTGACTCTAGATGTTAGGACTCACAAAATATGAAATGAAAACCTAAAGGATAGGTTTGCCCTGTCAAAAAAGTAAGAGTCTTCGTAATCAGACATCTCAATGACTACGTGAGCCTAATCAACACGCAGCAAGCGGAGGATGTAGCATTAAGTGCACACAGGTAAGGGTAGATGTTCTTAGCTTTGTCTTCAGGGTGGCTTCACGACACTCTGAATTCCATTTCCTACACCCATGTAGCCAGGGCGTCCGCATAGAGGAAATCGCAATGAGTTTGCCAGAGGATGCAAATGGAGGCTTGGAGAATTAACTCTGATTTTAATCTTTCATGCCCTCACTTGCCCCGTTTGAATGCAGGCCTTTGAGTTGTCATACCTGGACCAAATCGGGGGCTGGGGCTTTGGTATTTCGTGGTGTTTGAAAAACACTCAAACCATTTGTGTCCAAAACAGAGGCAACACCACTATTCCCACTGGACAGAATCACTGACTCAGCAGCTTCGACATACAAATGGCCCTTTTAAGGGCAAAATGATGGCCCTGAATGCCACAACTTGAAGGGCTATGCGCCTTACATAACTTCTGAAAGGACGAGGGGACGGTAGTGAATGTTCACTCAACATATCTTATCAGAGACGTTGGAAAGAGTTCTTCTGCCTCTCCTCGCAGGGTTTGGCTGTGTCCGTGGGGGCTGGGGGAGCTTCCAGGCAAAGTGTCCCCCAAGGTGCCTGACCAGCCTGGGTGTACCCAGGAACCACAGGACCACCATCACAGCCTGTCCCTGACCTGACACCAAACCCCTGACCCAGCTGTGCATTGTGTCCGCTTTTCCTGGGGGCTTTCCTCGAAAGCTCTGCTCCTCAGAGTATGGTCTGTGGATGGCCACAGGGGTGTTGTGGTTAAACTGTGACTCTCCGCTCACCCAAAACCTTCTGAAATCAAAATCTGCATTTTTACAAGATTCTTCGGTGATTCGTGTGCATAGTCAAGTTTTTGAAGTGCTGATCTAGGGCCTGCTGGGTCTCCACTGTGATTGCACATTAAACCTGGGATGTTTTAAAATAATAGGCCTTCCCGAGCAGACCCACTGTGTCAGGATCTGTTTTCACATTTCCCAGGAGATTTTATTATGGAGCTGGTATCAAGAATCACTGAGCTAGGGGAAGCCGGGATGGTTCAGTGGGTTAAGCGCTCACTTTGCAGACCAGGGGACTGAGGATCGAATCCTGGCCCTGTCCTGTGAGGGCCCATATGCTTAACTGGGGTGTGCTTGCCATGTGGGAGGCCCCCAGCCCGGTTCCCGCCCTGTGCAGCCCCCGCCCACCTGTGTGGAACGAAACCATGTCAAAAACTGATGGCGTGCAACTACGGAGACTGCTCTGGGCCCTCCCCCTTCTCTGTCTCTGTCTGTTCGTCAAAAACAACAAAATAAATCTTAAAAAACAAAGAATCGCTGATCTAGACTCTTGATGATGATGATGATGATGACGACGATGATAGCAACAACTGCAGGTAACCTTACTGAGCACTCATATATGCCCAACTCTTCTTATCACTATCTTAGCTCGCCACCATCCTATGAAGAAATACTATTATTTTATCCACTTCAGAGATGAAGAATTGAGAAACTAACAGACAGAGCAGATGTGGCAGAGATGGAATTTGAGCTTTTAACCTCTGACAAATCACTGAGCCCACCCCGGGCTGACTTTATCAGAATCTCTGGGGGTCGGGCCTAGGAACTCACATTTTAAACTTAAGCACCAGGTGAATCCTTTTCAGAATAAAGTATAATATGTCAGAACCATGTTTTATCCACTCCTCAAGGGGCTTCTTTAATTTAGGACGTTGGAAATTGAGAAAATCAGAATACTCTGGGGGAACTATAATGAGTTTGCTCAGCAGTTATTTCGTGCATCCCCAGGGACCGAGGATCAAATCCCAGCCCTGGCGAGTGTGGACCCATATGCTGAACTGGGGTGTGCTTCCCATGTGGGAGGCCCCGGTTTGGTTCTTGCCCCCCAGATCGGCTCCTGGCTCAAGGGGGCATGCCTCCTGTATGGGAGGCCCCCAGCCCAGCTCCTGCCCTATATGGCCCCCACCCACCTGTGTGGAATGAAACCATGTCGAAAACTGATGACATACAACTCTGGAGCCTGCTTTGTGCGCACGCGCACACACACACACACACACACACACACACACACACCCTTCTCTCTGTCTCTGTCAGAAACAGTAAAATAAATCTTAAAAAAAAAGAAAACAAAAATTATGACAACTGTAGTGGGCTGAAGAGTCCCCAAAAGATATGTCCAAGTCCTAACCTTTGGAATCTGTGCATAGGACATTATTTGGAAATAGGGTCTTTGCAGATGTAATCAAGTCAAGGATCTTGCAACGAGATCATCCTGGATTTAGGCTGGGCCCTAAACCCAATGACTGGTGTCTTTACAGGAGAAAGAAGGGGGAGATTTGAGACACATAGACCCAGAGGACAAGGCCATGTAAAGACAGACACAGAGACTGGAGTTATGTAGCCACAAGCCAAGGATTCCGGCAGCCACCAGACTGTAGGAGGGAGGCATGACACATGCTCCCTCAGAGCCTCTAGAAGAAATTAACCCTGCTGATACCTTGATTTCAGACTTCTGGCCTCCAGAACCGTGAGACAATACACTTCTGTTGTTATAAGTCCCCCAGTTTGTGGCAATATGTTGCATTAGCCCTAGGAGACCAATACAGCAATTAACATTGAGTACTTACTCTACACCAGGCACCGTGTGAGTGCTTTCCAAATGTTGGTTCATTTAGCACTCCCAACCATTCCATAAGGAGTATTTTCATTCCCATGTGTCAGATGAGAACACTGAGGCATAAGGATAAGCAATTTATCCAGGCTTACAAACCAGCAGGGAGCAGAGCAGGGTTTTACATAGCAGGCAGGCTAGGAGTAGAGGCTGCGGTCTCCGCTCCCTGGGCAAATATCGGAGAGATGGAGAGGAAGGGGCAGATCTGAGTAGGTGGCGAGAATTATCTGGACAGTTAACTGGACATCTGGACAGTGGGCGGGAGGAATTGCGCCTTCCGGATTTCAGGTTTTGTGGTGACTCTGCCTTGCGAGTTTCCATCAGCCTGTCTTCCATGCCACCCACACCCCGGATGTGCTAGTCCTGCTCTCTAGCTGCAGCTCAAGAAGTCCTCAGAAAGGGCCTACTCTTGTTGACACCCTGGACAGTGGTCTCAGTGCCTCCTTTTCTCTCTCTCTCTCTCTCTCTCTCTCTCTCTCTCTCTCTCTCTCTCTCTCTCTCTCTCTCTCTCTCGGCTATGGCAGCATGAGCTCTGCCCTGGCATTTGAACTGCGTCCGACCCTAGAATCCTAAGGTTTATTCTGGTTTCAGCTCTCAGCATTCCTGTGCTTCTCCTCGGGCCCCACCTCCCTGTAGAATGAAGACCAGAATCCAGGTGCCTCGCTGGTAGGACAATTATGTCTTCCTTAATGCTGTCTTCCCATTTCCCTTCTTAAAATATTCCATTTGCTCAGTTCGAGGCAAGTGACAAAAGGCATGCAAAACTACTTTTTGCTCCTTTATAAGAATTTGGGGTTTTTTTCAGGTTTACGGCAAATGAGTTGCGTTAGCTTGTGTTGCGTAATGATAAAGCGCAGAGGCTCCTGTGTGGCTGTCATGCAGATGCAGGCATTGCTGTTTCCAGAAGTTGCCAGCTCGTACCCTTCTGTGTGCAGGTCTGGAATAGCAAATCTGCCACTGAGTATAGTCAATCGATTAATGTGAAGGTATGCGTTAGTACCGGTCCACACATCTAGCATTAAAATTAGGTTGACCAGACATACCATTTTAAATGGGACAGAAAACAACACTACTGTCCCATTTTAAATGGTATGTCTAGCCAGCCTAGTCTCACTGAGCTAAATTACGGTGTCAGCAGGGTGACCAGATGTACCATTTGGAAAGGGACAGGTGCGTTGTTTTCTGTTCTGTTGGGAACAGTACATCTGGTCAGTCTAAATGAACTTTATTATACTCTGAAATGAAATCTCATTGGAAAGGTCCAGGATATTAAGTAGACAAATACTTTAAATAAAAATGGATACTGAGACCTACAACCCAGGTGCCACTAGACTTCCAGTGACCAAAGTTCATTGCCAAAGGAGGAACCATTCTGGAGACATAATTATGTAAAAGGATAATGAGAAATTCAAAGGATTGAATTTCCCTGAAATAGTTCCCTGAAATAGTTTGGAAGTCCCTTCAGGAACACAGGTTGAGATGATAGAATATAATGTTTTTCATTGTTCAACTTTGTCCTCAGACATCATTCACAACATCCCATAAAGTGCTATTGTCATCATTCCTGAAATAGTCATCTGCTTTCAAACATTCAGATTTTTTGGGGAAAAACAATAACCTTATTTGGGAAGAAATCTGCCATGTACCTTTTTAGTTTGCCAGCAACTTAAAATACCCTAAGATTACATTTTCCTTTTATTCCAACGCTATTTTATATATAGCCTACTTTGTATTCAAATCTAAGACATTAAATACTTATCAAAATTGCTCCTAGGAATTCACATTAAGTCTACTTTACTTAATGTTGATTTTTATTCCTGTGGCCTAGACATAGGAGATAGTAAGTAAGGAGTAACTGAATATTGCCACTGGAGTGGTCTTTAATGAACATAAAACTTCATTCAAATGACAGACACTTCAAAAGGGGAAGGTTGGAACTTGCTCGCACTCTTTCAATGTGTGTGTTAGGCTCATGTACCCCAACACAAAAACTGCAGAGATTAAGAGACAATTTGCAATTTACTTTGAGTAAACAAGTAGAGTTTAAAAAATAAGAAAAATGTAACAGTTGAAAAACTCCCAGTGAGCTATTGGGAAGGAAAACTCAGTGTATTTGCATTAGAAGGTTCAGAAAGATAGACTCCTCTTCTACTGGTTCCTTTAATAATACAGTATTTAATAAGCACCTACTATATTGTGAGCTTAGTGCTAGCTTCTGGGCCGACAGTGAGTGACTTTCCCGGTAAGTGAAAGAGAGAAACCCTTCCTTGAGGATCTTACAAGTCTTGTTAATTCTCCCTTGCTAGACTTTGCAGAAGAGGGAGTTTGGAGAAATCCACAAACCAAAATCTTCCCAATCAGCTCAGTTCAAACCCCTGTTCTCTACTTCCTAGGGTTCTGTCTGGGGACAAAGCACTTAAACAACCTCAGTGTCCTCATCTACAGGATGGAAATAATAACAATTTGTAAAGTTGTCATGTGGATTACATAAAACACTGGGCACATTGGAAGTGCTCCATGGGAATGAACAACTTCTAAACAGTAAAGAATATTATAGTAAATATTAAACTTTTCTTCTGTCTCAGTTCTGTTCTGTCTCTCCCCGACTTCCTCTTCGCTTCTGTGTGACCATTAACTCACCACTGGCATGATTTGGGTAGCAAGCCAATTTAGGCCTACATTCCACAGAGCAATGAGAAAATTGCTTCCCCCGTGTTTAATTGCAAAGTTCTGTGGCTTAAGAGTAAAAATAGCCAGATGCAAAGAGCTGCACAGTATATGATTCCTTTTATAAGACACGCTGGAAAAAGGCAAAATTCTAGGGACAGAAATCAGATCAGTGACTGATAGGGGCAGAGTGGAGAGGGGATTAATGACAAAGGGGCCCAAGGGAACACTTCGTGGTGATGGAAACATTCTGTATCTTAACTTTGGAGGTGATCACACGTCTGTATACTTCTGTCAGCACTCACTGAACTGTACACTTGAAAAGGATGAATTTTACTATATGTAATTTTTTTTAAAGATTTATTTTATTGTTTTTGACAGAGAGACAGAGAGAAGGGGGAGGCCCAGAGCAGTCTCCATAGCTATACGTCATCAGTTTTCAACATGGTTTCATTCCACACAGGTGGGTGAGGGCTGCACAGGGCAGGTACTGGGTTTGGGGGCCTGTGACATGGAGGCACTCCCCCTTGAGCCAGGGGTCAAATCAGGGGGCAAGAACCAAACTCGGGGCCTCCCCCATGGGAAGCACCGCCAAGTTCAGCATATGGGTCCGCATGGGCCAGGGCTGGGATTCAATTCCCGGACCCTGGGGTTGCAAAGCGAGTGCTAAGCCATCCTGGCTCCCCCTATTGTATATAAATTATACCTCAACAAACCTGACTTAAAAAAAAAAGAAGATTGAGGCTTCAAGGCTTCCTTTAGGAAAAATCCATGATCAATACAGTTCATTAGAGGTACTCCTGGGAATACTCGTGTAGGAAACTAGCTATAACAAAGGCAGACACTGATAATCCCACTAAGAGAGGTATAAATTCCCCGGGACTTCAGAGGAGGCACCAAGACATACTTTATGGAAGAGGTTACATTTAAACTGTGTCTGAAGAATGTAATTAATCACTGTTGTTTTTTCTCTACCAACTATCATCAACGTCTTGGACTCTAACCTGTTTATAAACTATTTGCAAAACTTATTACAGGTTTGATGGTTTCTCTGTTCTAAAAGTTCACATATTGTGATGCATTTGCCGGAGATTGAATGATTCACATTACCTTACCCCTTAAAAACACACACACACACACACACACACGCGCGCGCACAGTTTTGAGGCTACATTTTCTGAGTTTGTGGTGTTTATGAAGTTAGTTTTTACATGTCCACTTATAAAATGTTGTCCCATTCTATGAAATGCAGAAAAGTACAATGTCATTAGAGGAGATCAAGTGTAAGAGGTTAGAGCAGGGCCCACAATCTGGGTTCTGTAACTCATAAGTTACTGCATCTCACCAGGCTCCATGCTGTTACACTGAGACATATCATAGCACAGAGCCTGGTGAGATGCAGTAGGTGCTAAATAAATTGTTTTTTGGATAAATGGATGGATGAACCAGGCCAAATGAAAGTGTGAAGGTCTGCTTACTTTTCTTTTGGCCACTTACTTTTTCTTCCATGTTTTTCCTTTCTGGTTCTTGCTACACACGAGGCTGACCAGATGTTTTAAATGGGACAGAAAACAACAGTACTGTCCTGTTTCACGTCTGGTCAGTCTACTGACACCTTGAATTTAGCCCAGTGAGACTAGACTAATCACATGTACTGTTGGAAATGAGATAATACTGTTGTTTTCTGTCCTGTTTAAAATGGGACATCTGGTCAGCCTACTTATACATTCTCAACGGCCAACCAGTCACGAAGGAACAGGGCACCCTTGGGAATAGCTACTCTACCATGCTCCCTCGGGCCAATAACAGCAGGCATTTGAGCAGAGAAGTCTTCCAGCTCTTTGCTTGGCTACAGATTCAGCTCAGATTAGAAATAAAAGCTCCAGGTTCAGATGACATTTTTGAAGGGCCAGAAATTCCCTAGAAATCCTAGCTCCGTCTTGCTCTCTGAGATGTGTCCTGAACTGACTCAACTCCTTGATTTGGGAACATTTGCTAACTGTTGCTCAAACTGCTGTAAAACTCCAACCACACAGAGGAAACGGGATCTAGGAAAAGCCCAAAGCACACAGTGTGTCCGAAACGACTTCCCATGGTGCGCGCATGTGACTTTCAGAAGTGAAATGAGAGGGATGCTAGCCAAATCACAGCATGGCCACAGTCCCCTCCAGAGACCGGCAGGCACTGATGGCAAAGAAAAGCAAACAAAAGAAACATTCTTTCTGCTGGGGAGTGAAACAAAGACCCTACTGAGAAAACTGAAGTGAGCAGGAGAGGTGTAAAGTCAACAGAAATGGGGGCTGTCTGTGGAGGAGGCATCCGATTTCAATGTAAACATCCTTAAAATGTTTCAAGAATGAATGCACATTTGAATAATTTATTACCAAATGTTTTTCTCTTTACTGTGGCTACTCAGGGCACATTCAGAACTGAGGGTATGCTTGCCTATGCCCAACTCAACCGTAGTTCTCAGTCAGTTGAGACATTTCCTGAGTGAAATACTGAGGGGAAAACATTCGAAAGCCAACCAAGGAGCATCGCCTGTGCAAATCCAGGATTGCCTGGCGGGGTGCAGGCATATTTTGAGAGATTCACGTGAACCTGGCACATTAAGCTGATTGTGCAGTTTGCACAGGGAGCCAGAAGAGGGGTTGGGGGAGGAGGTGCGAGAGCCCCCACCAGCTCTGGTTTCTGTCTGGAGTTTCTTCATTGGGAAAGAAGCTGGTCTTGAACGGTGCTGCTGCTTTTGAGCCTGAATGTCCTACCTACAGTTCTGAAAGATGCTGTAGAAAAGGTGTTGCTTATTAGTGACTAAGATGTGTTCTGTTTGGGCCACACTCTTATTTAAAAAGTCTTAAATGGAGGGAGGCAGGGATAGCTCAGCAGTGGGGCTCTTGCCTCGCAATTGTGAGGTCCGGGGTTCGATTCCCGGCCCTGGCCTGTGCATACTCATGCTGAACTACAACGCAACTGGTTTCTGCTGCATGGCTCCTCAGTGAAGGTTCTCACCTCCCAGTTTGGTTCTGTCCCACATGGCCCCACACCCACCTGTGTGGAATGAAACCATGTCACAACTAATGATGTACACCCACGGATGACAAGGAAATGAGTTCTGTCTCTGTTTGGCCACATTTGTCCATTCTAATTAAGGCACCTTACTTAGTAGTGCAAGATTTTTTTTCATATGGTAGCAGAAAATTTTATTTTTCCTTCCTTTTTTTGGTACTATTTTCTTTATACATTATACTGCTTTTGTAGAATTGTATGAATGTTAAATTTTTATACATTTTCACTTTTCCTTCTTGAATAAGTCACCAACACGCTAGTGTCAGGAAGCATACTTGTCAGTAGTCTTTGTCTCAAGTGCAGGGAAACAGGAGACCGTTCCTTGGCGTTTCTTATTTCTCGCAGCCCCTTTGGTCCTCCGGTCTTTCTGTCCTTGAATACAGCCCTCTGCGGGCTTACTCACAATCTTGATTTCTGGCTTCTCCTTGCTAAATCAGGAGGTCTGGCAATAATGGTCACACTGAAATCACTGTTCCAACACTCATGCAGGTAGAAGGGTGCAACTGTCACCCATGGAGCAATAAAGACGTTATCAATGACATCTGCCAGCCTGGGGCAGTTTAGGCTGAAAAGTCCAAAGGACAGCCAGGACCGGAAGCCTGTGGCCTCTAATACAGAGTGCTTGACTCTGAGTCCCTGGCAGCGGGGGGACAGGACTTGCCTCTGAAGCCCCACATCCTAATTATCATGCTCAGCACTAGTGTCTAGTCTTGCATGGAACTGACGCTCAGAAAATGTCTGTCAAATTTACAAGATGGAGATCACAGGATTAATGCTAGACAACAGCAAAATGGGCCTGAATCTTTCCATAAGAGGACCTAATCTTTTCACTTTTATAATAAAAATATTTTGTAAAATTGCAAGTTCTTAAGATGCTCAATTCCTGGGAAATAGTCTGTATTTTTTTTCTTCCAACCAAAGAAAGCACATTTACACTCACTAGAGCAAGCATTTCAACCCACGGCCCATGGACTGCATGCGGCCCAGGACTGCTTTGAACGCAGCCCAAGAAAAATTTGTAAGCTTTCTGAAAACATTATAGGATTTCTTTTCTTTAGCTCATCAGCTACCGTTAGTGTTAGTGTATTTTATGTGTGGCCCAAGACAATTCTTCTTCATCCAATGTGGCCCAGGGAAGCCAACAGATTGCACGCCCCTGCACTAGAACAATTCCTATATCGCTGACCCTACAAATCATAAAGACTATGATATCCCAAGTAAGGAAACCAGATGCAGATAAGAAAAAGACTTGAACCAGAGCAGGCCAATGGCAGTGTTGGCAAGAATCAGATCTCTTGATTCCTAGCCCAGGGATTGTTCTCAAGCACTGGAGATTTGTCCAAGCCTGGGAAAGAGGTTCTAAGCGGGCAGGGCACGTGACCAACTTCAAACATCAGTCAGAGAAAACTTGAGATGCCCTGCTAGTACTGTGAGAAGCCAGGGATCCTCTGAAGGGCATCCTGACCTATCAGACCAACGCTTACAAAGGCTAATGGGCAGCCAGAGGGATGGAGCTGGAAATACAACCGCTGGTCCTATCACCTGATGTTTAAGGCAGATGGCCCCACTGTCTTGCCCTAATGGGGAACACATCCCATTCCAACATCAAACTGTAATTCCCAAATCCACAGCATACCTGTGTAACTGTCGGTCATAACAGGATACACCACACAACAGCACATGAAATATTAATAGGTTGTTCAATGTATTAATGTTATGACTCTGTTTCTAATACAGTGCTATAAAGGTCACACATTATTCGATCAAGGTTAAAAAAAAGCAAAGGGAAAGAGGGATTTCCATCTTGTAGACTCCCCACCACTTGCAGCAATTTTTCTTGCTTCTCTTCTTATAGTATCTGGTTACCTACAGGTTCTAATGCACTATTGGGATTACAGATGTGAGCGATGGCATGCCCCTGGTACCGAAAGACAGCTCAGTTCATCAAGTTCAAATGCAAAGAGCACAGGGGCAGGGCATGTAGGCCGTGGCTCATAACCTCTCCTCCTCATCTGCTTGATCACTCCATTAAAGTGACAAAAACACAACCCTACTTTATTCTAAGTGATTAATCAAACAAGCGCCCAGACTAAACTCAGAGTATAAATAAGAAGATGACTTTCTAACAGTATAAAAATCAGTTTGCGCTATTAAATACTTCGGTAAAATGGTTCCAAGAATACCTTGGGTTGAGCCACTGTGTGGTCTTTAAAATTGTGGAGTCATATTAATAGTATTTCAGAAATAGGAAGAATCTTACTTCCGGATTCTGTATCTGTTGACCCTCTGCTCACATAGGCAACATGCAGTCAAATTATGTTTGCTTATGCCTTTTACTCAGAAATGCTGTTTTGTGACATACAAGTGACTGGCAAGAAGAACTATTTAATTCTTTGGTTCTTTTTATGACTTTTGCATGATTGTGGATGACCTTACATCAAATTCTGAACAAACCCCAAGACATGGTTACCCAGGCAAATTTGTGAGCCATTACTTAGAAGCAGAATACATTTTTAAAAACATTTCTTCGGTAAAGCATCCATTTAGGAAGGTATTTCTCATAAAAGGCCCAATATCAGAGGCTTTTTTTTTAAAGATTTTTTTTTTTATTGTTTGAGAGAAGGTGGGAGAGGGAGAGAGAGAAAAGAGAGAGAGAGAGAGAGAGAGAGACAGAGAAGGAGGAGGGCCCAGAACAGTCTCCACAGTTGTACATCATTAGTTGTGACGTGGTTTCATTCCACACAGCTGGACGTGGGGCCGCAGCGGCGGGAACTGAACTGGGGGCCTCCCACATAGGAGGCCAGCACCTTTACTGCCGTGCCATGGCAGTTACCAGTCACGCTGCAGTTCAGCATATGGGTTTGCACGGGCCAGGGCCAGGAATCAATCTCCAGAACTAGCGGTTACAAGACAAGTGCTCAAGCTGCTGAGCTCTCCCAGCATTTCCCAGAGGCCTTTTATTAACTGAAAATCAGTGTGGTGTCTTGACACCAGCCACGTGTAAGACAAGGGCAAAGAAATGAGGCTGGTAGATTTGTCGGCTGCTGTCCTTTTTATAGGTACCTGCAAAACAGAGCTAGACTGTTACATATGAAGTTCAGATGCTGTCAACAATAAAAAACAACTATAACAATATTAGCTAATGGTAGTAGCAGCAGCAGCAGCAGCAGTAGAAATAGGAATAGTAGTAGTAGTAACCATGGAACGTTCACATCGGCATTCAAGACCCTCCACAACATGGCAGTAGCTTATATTTTCAGTGTGATTGCCTAACACCTTCTTACATATGCCCTAGTTCAACTAGACATATCCCTGTTCCCTCTTCAATGCCTTGGCCCTTATTCTTTCTGTCACCTCTGATATGCCCACTGCCAATTCAAATCCCCAAGGAGCCAGACGGTCTGGGCTTAAGCTCTAGGCTTCCACAAACTAGCTGTGTGACTTTGGGCAAGTTGCTTATTTATTTATTTATTTTTTAAATTGTTTGGTGGTTTTTTTTTTTGACAGAGAGAGACTGACAGAGAGACAGAGAGAAGGAGGAGGGCCCACAGCAGTCTCCATAGTTGACATTAGTTTTCTGTGTGGTTTTACTCCACAGGTGGGCGTGGGGCTGCACAGGGCAGAAACCAGACCAGGAGCCTCCCGCATAGGCCCTGGCAAGAACTGCACTGGGGGCACACCCCAGTTCAGCATATGGGTCCACATGGGCCAGAGCCGGGATTCGATCCTCAGTCTCCGGGGCTGCAAAGTGAGTGCTTAACCCGGCTGAGCCATCCTGGCTTCCCCAAGGGCAAGTTTCTTGATCTCTCTGTGGCTTGATTTCTTCACCTGCAAAGTGAGGATAGTTAGTAGCAGGACCTCAGGGTTGCTGCGATGGTTAAATGAGATACTAGATCTAAAGCGCTTACAACAGTGCCTGAACCAGATCCACACCTTGGTCCCTTGGTGTTTCTTTCCATTGGGCTAGCTTACTAGACTCTGTGAGTGTGAGCACATATAAATATGATTCTAATAAGTATTCATTAATAGTGATTAATGATTAATAAATGCATTTACAGTATTTCTGTTAATGCTGTCCTAAGGGGTTGAATTAAATTAAATGATTAAATATTAACATATGTGATCCAGCACCTACTTTGTAACTTGTATTTTGCCCCATTTCTTCCATTTATTTGGGGGGTTTCTTGTGCTTTGTACTGATTACACACACACACTTATCAGGGTAGGCGGAAGACATTCTTCTGTACTTTCTAAAAGTAGAATCATCTGGCTAGCTTTTAAAAATGACTCCTATTTCCCTCCCAACCTGCTGGCATTCCCAAATTCATTATCAGAGAACAGGCTCTGACAGCGGTCTGTCAAGACAGATAGGACTTCCTGGGGCTAAGGGCAGAGTGAATTTCTCACTGTCATCTGTTCCGCACTGGCTGACACTCTAAGTGGTTGTCATCCCCTTGTGCAGAAGGAAAGCCCCATAAAAGGCAAGGCTTATGCGGGCCAGTCAGCCGTCTGAAGTGTTCCTAGGGTTACAAACCCTCTGGGGAGGGAGCAGCACACCCTGGCAAAGATTACAGCATACTTTGTGGCAAACTTGGGGAGTAACAAAGCACACATTGTTACCCCCGAAACGCCAAGCTCTGCGGGCTAGTAAAAATCCGTAGTATACCTTCTTAATGGGGTGAGAAGGGAATTGGCTTCCCTGGAACATTTTGGATGGAGTCATAACACAAATAAACTGTATTCGGGGGTCTGAATTTACGAAACCCAGAGCCAAGCTGCGTGGTCACAACTGGGGCAGCCCAGACTATTGTGCAAGTCAAGTGCAGAGGCCAACGAGTCCTGGCAGCTGCGCACTCGTGTGCAGAAAGTACGCCTTTGAAACACTTCCCAGCCGACTTTAACTGTCTGCCGCTTTTTCTAAACATGTTTATTGTTCATAGAGTTGATGATATCTGCCTGCTTTTATTGTTGCTAAAAAAATCTGGCAACTGAGTAATAGTTTGAATAACCTAGAGTGGGATTTTGCAAGACAGGAGAGGGTGTGAGTGTAGATGCTGACTGGTGTAGTGTGTCTGACATCATTCCTTCTTAAAGCTGAGTGTGCACATGTCTGCAAACACACACACACACACACACGCACGCACACGGCCACTAGAGTTGACTCCAGAGATCGGGGAAGGAAAGAAGTGAGGCAGCATTCACTTTAGCCAACAAGTCAAGTCAGAGAAGAAGTGAAAACTGTGAACAATGAGCCCCCTTTTTAAATTGCTTGCAATGGTGATGGTCTAAAGGCTTTGAAGCTGCCACGTTGTCATTTTATAAAACGTAGTTCCTAAGAGCTAATTGTTGAGCTCTGAAAATGAGCAAAAAGGAAACCTGTGTTCACCGATGAGATTTTATTTAAATGCTGAGTGAGCTGTCAGAAAAGTCATTTGAAGCCTCGGCTGAGAGAAAGGGCTGTGGAAGCCAGAAATTGTTGGGGGTGAGGGCACACAGGACTTCAAGGGAGTTCAAGGAGAAGGAACCTTAGTCTTCCACTCTTGAAAGAGAGAACTAGAGCAAGAAGTGAATGTTACCAGAGATTATGGGGTCCTGATGTTACTGTGAGAACATCTGGGTGTTTATAACATTCCTAGAATCCCAGCTAACACCCTAGAGCAAATGATCCGTAGGGGAAGTAAAAAGCCTTGTTTGGGGGGATTTGCACCCACCGAAATCAATTGCTTGATCTTTCTCAAACACAATGTTAAAATAGTCGATCACTGTTTTAGACCCGCTAGCCCTCAAAACATTTATACAATCATCAGACAATCAAGTCTAGCAGGGACCTGGAGACTCTGCCTATCTCTCCTTTAAAGATGAAGAAGCTGAGGCTCAGAAAATTGCCCCAGGCCACGAAGCTAGACAAGGTCAGCTGAGATTTACAAGATATTTTTCTTTACTAGAAATATGGTCATTCATCTTGCCTAGAAGATGACAACCATATTCTTGATTTCAGTATAGAAAATTGTTTCTTCCAAGTCTTTATATAATTATTTTTGTTCCACTTATTGTGACTAACTCAAAAATACTTACAATTTTTAGGTTGGGATTCCATTCCTTGCCCTCCATATCTCGTAATATCTCTCCTGTTATTTGCATATATTTACTCTTTTTTCTCTGCCTTCCAAGGGAGATTTCTAATTTATCTTCTCCAATAATGGTTCATTTCTCCACTGGTTCAGTTCAGTTATTTACTGCCTTTAATAAGGATTTTAATTCTGCTCTTGAGATTTTAGCTTTCAGGAATATTTTATCCATTTCTCATTTCCATATTCATCTCATTCCTCCCATCCCTATGACTTTGTGATTTTCAATTTCTAATTTTTAAAAGCCATATATGAGAACATAGATAAGTGAGTGCAGCTATATGCTAAACAAGAAAAAACAAAAGAGTACATTTTATCATTTGCTGGAATTTATTCATTCACCCACTTAGAATCTATGCTGTGCAAAGCACTGTAATAAGTTTTGAAGCAAGAAATGTCTCCTATACACAAAGTGTGGGGCATGTATATTAAGAAATACACATCACATGGGGAAGCCGGGATGGCTCAGTGGGTTAAGTGCTTGCTTTGCAGTCCCGGGGACCACGGATTGAATCCTGGCCCCGGCCTGTGCAGACCCATATGCTGAACTGGGGTGTGCCTCCCATGTGGGAAGCCCCCGGCTCAGTTCTCACCCCCCCGGTTTGGCCCCTGGTTTCGGGGGTGTGCCTCCCATGTTGGAGGGCTCCAACCCAGTTCCCATCCTGTGTGGTTCCTGCCCACCTGTGTGGAACAAAACTATGTCATAAACTGATGACATATACCGTATTTTCCGGCGTATAAGACCACCGGGCATATAAGACGACCCCCGAATTTTACAGTTAAAACATAGGTTTAGGCCTATATTCGCTGTATAAGACTACCCCCCACTTCCGAGGCTGTAGTCTTATACAGCGAATATAGGCCTAAACCTATGTTTTAACTGTAAAATTAGGGGGTCGTCTTATACGCCCGGTCGTCTTATACGCCAGAAAATACGGTAACTATGGAGACTGCTCTGGGCCCTCCCCCCTTCTCTCTGTCTTTGTCTCTCTCTCTGTCAAAAACAAAATAAATCTTAAAAAAAGAAATACACATCATAAACAACCATAGTGCAAGGTAGGAAGTGTTACCTACTTTAAGAAAGGCTTACATCTCAAAAGAGGTTTTAAATGTTACACATCTTTTAAAATTTTTTTCTGGTTCCTGTAATAGATAATTTTCAGAGGTCTCACTTTCCTGTAAACTTTTAAGATTGATGCTCTCTTTTCTGGGGTCTGTAGCAATTTTCCCCACTGGTTCAAAGTAGTCTTTTATATTATTTATTGTTTCACATATTTAAATAAAGTGAGTCCACGCTAGACCTAGTGTCAGCAGCCACACATGGTAGGGACTTGGCCATGTCAATGCCCACCCTTCACTTGTAGGATGATCTCACGCCTACAGCTGGAGGACAGGTGGATGTGTGGCTTCCACCCAAGACCGATTCTAATGCAGCTCTGCTCTCCTGAGGGGGCCTCTCCTCCTACCCCCATTGTCTAATCCTTTGAGACTCCCAGTATATAGAGTACTTTTGCCATAAATCTTACTTCTTGGACCCACCTAAGTGTTGAATTTAAGGAACTACATTTCCCAGGATGCAATGAAATATGACTCATTTCAGGGGAGTGGGGAAAGCCCCTCGCCTTTTTTCCATCCTGTTGTCTTGGGGGAGTTGTTGAAGGTGATGGATAGAGAAGAAGAAAGGGTGAATGGGAAACAGCTTTGTGGCTGCCTTAAAAGGAAGCAGACCCTCAGGTAAAAGGAGGGATACTCAGCTTTCTGGCTGAAAAGGACCCTGGGTTTCTGTAAAGAACTCAACAAAGCAGAAAAACCTTTCTCCTCTGCCCCCACCTCGGCTGTTCCCTCAGGGAGACTGCCCCTGGATCGTGGCAATAGGCCGTCTGACCGTCACTGTTCAGGTCTGCGGTGAGCATTCTTTCTTGTTTCTGAGTCTTTCTGGGCACTTTAGGAGAGAGTTGGGAGAGCTGCAACACGGCTGCAGTCCAGATGCCCTTTCTCTGCTGTCCACATATGCTTTTCAATCTTCTCTACTCGAATATGACAAGTAGAAATGAGAATGAAAATAGAAGCGAAGCTAACCATGCAAGGGGCCAGTGTATGTTTATGAGGTAGAGGTTGAAGAAATGTATAATCCTGCATACACAGTATAAATGCCCTGTAAGTACGAGGCTAACAGAAGTAGATGGACAGGGTCAGAGTCTGTGTGAGAGCCATCTGGAACACAGACAAATGAGTAAACCCACATACTAAGCAGGGGGGCGGAGGGGAAAGCTCACTTTGTCATTTGTTGGAATTCACTCATCCATTCACTGAGTCCCTTTGATGTCCCACGCACTGTACTAGGTACTGAAGTTGGGGATAAAATCCAAGCAAGATACAGTCATTGTTCTCAAAGTGTGCGTGGATATGTTTTAAGACGTGCACGTAACAATTATGCAAGTAGGAAGCGCTAATTGCCCTCAGAGAGGCAATCCCAACAATTCAGCAGCTTTCTTCTCACTTGGAGTAAAAACAAACTCCTTCTGCTGAGACAATTCTTTGGGGAAATACAGCATTTTTAACCAATAGTGCTGATAGTGCTGGAACTGGATTTCTGCATCTTTATCCTGCCTACTACAGACACAAAAATTCATTCAAGAAGGATTTTATAACTACACCCCAAGCTAAAACCATGATGCTTCTAGAAGAAACTACTTTCGTGACTTTGGAATAGACAAGCATTTCTTACACAGGACACAAGAAGTACTAATCATAAAAGAAAAAAATTGGTAAATCAAATTTCAGCCCAACTAAAAATCTCTGCCTATCAAAAGGTACCATTAAGAAAATAAATATGTAATCTTCAGTCTTAGATAAAAATAATAGCTAGCTAGCTAGATGATGATGAAGACAGACAGACAGATAGATAGATAGATGATGGGTAGGTAGGTAGGTAGGTAAGTATGTTAAAGTGCACTTATCAGAATATACTTTTTAAAAACTCGCACAAACAACAGTAAAAATGCAAACAACTCAATATTAAAGGACTAGGCAAAACACATGAATAGACACTTCAATGAAAAAAAGGACATGCAGATGCCCACGATCTGTACAATTAAAACCGCGATGAGGAATATATTTCAAAGTGCCTAGATGTTGAGCACAAAAACAGAGAAACCCACCTAATAATACCCAGTGTCAGTGAGCGTAGGGAACAACTGGAATTCTTACACACTGCTGGTGGGAGCCCAAAGTGGCACCACCACTAGGAAAAATTGTTGGTAGTTTCCTATCAAGTTAAGCATATTATCACCCTCCGTCCCACAGTTTCACTTTTCTGTGTGTGCCCTATGTGACCTGGCTCAGCTATCTCCCTGATCTCGACTCCTATCACTGTCCACCTCACTCACTCCACTCCAGCCATGTAGGCCTTTTTGCTGTTTCTTGAACCTACCAAGCAGTCTCCTCACTCAGGAACCAGGCCTCATCGTTGCCTCTGCCTGGAAAATTCTTCCCCCCAATAGCTACATGGCTTGTTTCTCCACTTCTATCAGGTCTCTGCACAAATGCCACCTTAGCAGTGTAGTCCTCAACCATCCTATAGAAAATCACAGTCACCACCACGTCTTATACCACACTCCCTACCCTCCCTGATCATGCCTCTGCCATAGCACTCATCAGCTGATGCATAAACAATTATTCTATTATACCTTTGCTTATTGACTGTCTCTTTCCCCTGGAATGAAAGTCTCCTCATAACAAGGACTTTGCTTTGCTCACTGTTATTTCACAAGAATTTAGAACAATTAAGTACCGTATTTTTCGCTCCATAAGACGCAAGTTTCCTGCCTGGACCCGTTCTCCTTCCATGCAGTCCCTGCTCTCTGATCTGGCTGCAGGCTTCCCCCTGGCATCATTAAGGTCCCCAATGTGCACTCTTTTTTGCAGTATTCACTCCATAAGACACACACACTTTTCCCTCCACTTTTTTTGGGGGGAAAGTACATCTTATGGAGCGAAAAATACAGTAGTTGATGAATGAATGAATGAATGAAAGGTGATGGTTGATCAGATGAAAAATATCACATTGAACTGGTATACTTATTTTCTCCTTCCAGTTGCTTGCCAAAACACTTGTATTTTAAAACACAAACAAGATGAAAAGCAGATGTGTTTTAGGAAAAATAAACAACCTATTTCAAAAATCTCTACAATATTTTTAAAGGCCTGTGCAGCCCAGCATTGAGAAGCCCTATAAGATGAGAAGTCGTGGAGCAAGATAACACAAGAGAGTATCCTTTGTGTCCCAGGTGAAAAGGCTCTGGCGGATGACAAGACCTAGGAGTGACCCACGTGCTGTAGCCTTCCCTGGGGACTCTGCAGAGGGTCAGGCATGGATGTTCTGAGCTGCCATCATTTGCATTCCAAAATCACAACCAGTCAAAACCAGAGAACTGAAAGTGATCATTGAAATGGTCTAACAAAAATGAGAAACAAAGAGAAATGTTCCCAGCTTGTGGGGTAGCTCCATGAAACAAGACTGGAGCCTGGCTCTGGCTTCAAAAACCAATTCTGTTGCTAACCAGTGGTCTGATCATGAGCTATCAGCTAAAATCTTGGTGCTTCCACTCCCTCAACTAGGAACAAGGGGGCTCAACCAGAAGAGCTCTGAAATTGCTTTCCAACTCTGACATTTTTTGAATCTGTGATCTCTATACCTATCGACCAAGGAAGAGTACAACGTTTTGTGAGTGGAGGCTTGAGTCATGACATCTAAAAAAATAGGCTTATTAGAAATACGTTTGCTATTTCTTTATACAACTGATGGCAGTTTCTATAACTTAAGGCCTAGCTTCTCTTTCTCCATCCTTATCAGAGCATTAGTGTAAATAAATGGATGTAACAATATACAGTAGACTCCCCATTAACCAGAACTCAAGCAACCGGCAAAATCTCAAGCAACCAGCTAAAAATTTTGCCTGTTGCTTCAGAGTGCTGGTTGCTTGAGTTCCTGGTTAACGGAGAGTCTACTTACATTTATCCAGCATCTACCAATCCTCATGGGTGCCAGCTAATTTACAGTCTACTGTAGTCCTTAAATATGTTCAAATGCTCAGCATTGTCTAAGTTAATTCTATTACTTAAATGAATGAAGTCTGTCTATATCAGCCAAGTTTGATGTGCTTTGTGAATTATGTGTTTGAAGCAATTTTTTGTTACATTTCTAGCTGTTTCTTATAAGCAACATGACATTGGTTGAGACAAAACTCATCTGAGACTATTTATATATCATCCATAAAACAGAAATAATTGCAGCTTTTCCTTAGCCACAAGTTATTGTGAGAATCAAATGAGGGGAAAGCTTAGTAAACTATCTGGTGTAAATATGAGATAGACTTAGTATAATATTGGACTTTGAAAACCAACCTAAAGCCAAATGGAAATGCTGGGAGTTCAAGAAGTTTTGAACCTTTGGGCTCTTGGAATAGATGATATATCAGGTCTGCCCCCATTCACAGTACACATCAAGAGAACAGGGGTGTTGTGGGGAAAAAAAAAAGATTTTTGAGTCAGAGGAGATGAAATGTACATCGCAGTTCATGGGCTGATTAGCTGTGTAGCTTCGGGAAAGTTAATGACTCTGGGCCTGTGTAAAGGCTTGTTTGGGGAGTCTCAACTCTTCAGAAGTATACTCCTCACAACTGTTCTCTGTCCACTCCCCTTTTCTGTTGGCTAGCAGACTCCCTTAAGGATATATCAGTCAGATCCTAACTCTTTCTAGGAATGTTGTTTCTGTAAGTGGAACATTTTCAAATGTCATTTCTTAATTGTTCGCTCCTAGTGTATAGAAATACGAGTGTTTGCGTATTGACCTTTTATCCTGAGACCTTGCTAAAAATTCATTTATTAGACTCAATAACTTTTTTGACAGGTGTCTTAATTTTCTACATAAACAATCGATAATCTGTGAAGAAAGACAATGTTATTCTTCTTTTCCTAACTGTGTGCCCTTTACTTCTGATCGTTCTTCAAAAATAGTGCATCAGTCATCAAGGCCTTGGTGGCAGCTGTGGTTCCTCCAAACTCTAAGTTCTCAACAGAAGGCTCTGGGGACAACTGTGAGAAAACGTAAAGGAAGACCCCACTTGACACCTTACACCACTGTATGCTTATCTTTCAAATGGAACAGTAATTCTACCTCCCAGGTACGCTGTGAGAGAAACACAAGAGTATGCAAAGAAATACATGGCCAATGCAGTCGATTGCACAGAGCGGGTGCTCAGTAAATGAGTATTAATTTTTGGCAATTCTTGTATCAGGAACACTCTCAGTTTTGAGGCCAATGATTTATATAATGATTGTCGGTGCTACTTGCCATCTGGAAGACACAATCAAGATTTGCCCTGTGTTCTGGGCGGTGAGCACATAATGCAATATATAGACAATGTAATGTAGAATTGTACACCTGGAAACTATGTAATTGGTATCAATTAATGTCACCCCAATAAAGTTAAGAAAAAAAATATTTGCCCTGTGGAGGCACCATG
Source organism: Craseonycteris thonglongyai (assembly GCA_004027555.1). Taxonomy (NCBI): domain Eukaryota; kingdom Metazoa; phylum Chordata; class Mammalia; order Chiroptera; family Craseonycteridae; genus Craseonycteris; species Craseonycteris thonglongyai. The sequence continues at coordinate 44,483 of PVKE010005606.1, forward strand.
TTAAACAAGTTGGTGCCCATCTATCAGGTCTGATTTTTTGGCTTCAACACCTAACTGTTATAAAAGTTTTGAAAAAACATAGTTAGAACAAAATATTAAAACTGTATGGAGACTGTCCATTTTAAGCATTGTTATAATGTTTGAACAGGGTTCTTTAATTTGACTCTGAAAAAACAAGCTTTGGAATCCTATGGGTGAGATTCGCTGAACAATGTAGGGTCCAAATTCACTTATTACAGTGTGTTAACTATCCTTGTTGGATGGTCAGTTACTTTCTGTAAGGTCAGTAAATGCACCTTGCTAATATTAGCAAAGCCCCGGTTCCAACCCTGCTCCTGTTTTCCTTCCACGTTTCATTCTCGTGTGCACAGGATTCCTGGCATGCTTCATTTGTTTATAGTGGTGTCTCCGATGTTTCATTTGCCTCTGTCTCTTCTCACTTGGCAGAATACATGGCACTTCTGTGCAGAACCCAACCAGACCTCACCCTTGGCCATGCAGTCATGGAGTCAGTGACTTCATTAGTCACTTCTCCCAGGCTTTAAAGGACATAGTCCTTTCTGTGCTGTCACAGGACAAAATGGATTTACTAGTCACTTCTTTCCAGTTGTGATGACCACTCAGGCTGCCTGGAATGTGGGCCCTGCATGTTGGTCATACTGATCACTGGTCCTTATGTCCCTCCCACCACATTCCTGTAAGCGACCCCGATCTTCTGGTTCCCAGGCTCCCTATGATGCCTTCTGATCCAGGACAGTGATCTCTAACCTTCCTCTTGCTTCTCTTAGGATTTAGCATGAGAAGGAACGCTTCTGGGCAAAGATCTTCCCAAATGATGTCTCCCTAGAGATCTTTGTTTATGTTGTCTTTCTAATCAATTTTCAAATGCTTTCTAGTTCTCCCACAATGTTGTTAAAAATTAGAATAGCTAAGCTTAATATGCAACAGATATGGTGAAACTGGGCAGCTATTCATTTTTTTTAAGATATATTTTATTGATTTTGACAGACAGAGAGAGACAGAGAGAGAAGGGGGAGGGCCTAGAGCATCCATAGTTGTATGTCATCAGTTTTCGACATGGTTTTGTTCCACATAGGTGGGCAGGGGCTATGCAGCGTGGGTGCTGGGCTGGGGGCCTCCCACATGGGAGGCACACCCCCTCAAGCCAGGGACCAAACCTGGGGGTGAGAACTGAACTGGGGGGCCTCCTGCATGGGAAGGACACCCCAGTTCAGCATATGGGTCCATAGTGGCTGGGGCCGGGATTCACTCCTCGGTCCCCGGGGCTGCGAAGTGAGTGCTTAACCCACTGAGCCATCCCGGCTTCCCCTAGCTATTCAATTCTTAAAGGCTATTTAACTCTTTTCTGTTGACTGTACATGAGCTGCAAATTCATACTGATATTTTAGCTGTGGTCAAGGGAATAGATGCTTTCTCCAGCCTTCTGCAAATGGCAGACAAATCTTTTCAGTTATGAAGTGAAAGTGACCATGTGTAACTGCCTTCTACTAAAATTGAAAAATGGGTAACTCATCTTGCTTGGACTACTGTTTGGCCATGCGGACTATTATGAAAGCCTTATAACACTTAGACCATTGTTTGAATATGTCTTCTAATACATTGTCAACTCATTCAATTTAATTTTTTTTTTAATTTTATTGTTAAATTTATTGGGGTGACATTGATTGGTAATAATTAGATAGTTTCCGGATGTACAAGTCCACATCACATCACCCATGCATCACATTATGTGCTCACCACTCAGAATCAGGTCCCCTTCCATCACCATATATCCGGTGTCCATTCCCGATTCCCCCCCCCACGCCCCCCACTTCCCTCAGGTAACCACCAAACTATTGAGTCTCTGTGTTTTTGTTACTTTCACTTTCAATTTATCCCATGTTCATAGAGGAAAAGAGATTGTATAGTGTGTATGTTTATACATACATTCACCAATGTATGTGTGTTTATGACTTTTTTTTTTTTACACAGGACTAGACTCCTGGGACCTATTTTCCATATAAACGAATAAAGGCAAGACAAAAACACAGGGGATTTTAACTCTGTGTATGCCTTCAGGATGTCTGATCCTGGTTGCTGGGATGGTTGGTGATTTTCCAGATTCCAAGAATCAATGTGAATTTGGCCCATAGCCCACAAGCAGGCAGCTTTCTTGCAGTGGGAAATGACCTCAGCATAGACTAAAGATAACCACCGTGGGAGAAACGCCTACTTGACTTTCGTCTTCACATTTGGCCCCGTCCCTTAACATCTGAGAGCCAGCGAGATGGCCTGTCTTCCAAAGCCTGTTGCACTCAGAAGGCAAACCCAAGTTATAGCCCTAAAAGGCAGGAGGAAAATGAGTCCTTGTTCTGTTTCTCTCCTTCCGACCATCAGAGTGATGACAAGGTGCACGAAGGCTGACCTGCCACTGATGCTTTGAACAGAACTACCAAACGTACCAAGGAAAATCTATTAAGTGAAAATCAACATCTATACCATCTTCCCCTTTCTCCTAGGCACACAAAGCATCTTTGTAAAGAGTAGAGCAGAACAAAGAGAATGAATTTCAGTCAAAAACAAAATTCTTGATTCCATAATTAACTTGCTATATGACTCCAGGCATTTCATTGGGCCTTTCTGTGCCCAATTCCACAGCTTTAAAAATGGAAATCGGGAAAGCCGGGATCGCTCAGTGGGTTAGGCGCTCACTTTGCAGCTCCAGGGACCGAGGATCGAATCCCGGCCCCGGCCCATGAGGACCCATATGCTGAACTGGGAAGTGCCCCCAGTTTGGTTCTAACCAGGGCGAGACCCTGGCCCAGTTCCTGCCCTGTGCAGCCCACTCCCAACTGTGGAATGAAACTATGTGGGAAAACCGATGATGTGCAACTATGGAGACTGTTCTGGGCCCTCCCCCTTCTCTCTGTTTCTGACTCTGTATCTCTCTCTATCAAAAACAATAAATAAATCTTTAAAAAATAAAAATAAAAATGGAAATCATTTAACTCAGGCTTCCTGGCTCCCTGCAGGACTTGATTCAACTGGGACTTCTGTACCATTAAGTTGCCTTTAATCCAGGTTCACCAGATGCAGGGAGCCTTTGGAACATCACCTCCAACAATCCTTAGATAGCATGCTCTCTGAGTAGTGTACACACGCATGCACATGTCCTTCCCCACAGGACTAGGAAATCATAAGGATGGTGGGCCCAGGCTCTACTTGAGGTTGAGTTGCTAGAGAGCAAGGTCAGCATGAGCCACAAAGGATCTTTAGGAAAAGGCCTGTGGACCTAACGTCTCTAGGGAAGTAGCCAGGTTCTGAGGTTACTCTTACCAGAGTCAAGAGAAGAGTGCAGAAAGCTGGAAAGAACATGCTTTCAATTATGCTTGGAGAACAAGGTTAAGTTCTCATACTCTCAAGGTCGTATTTGACAAGAGGAGTTGTTTCTATTTCGCGATGATCTTTGAAAAACAGCATGGTGCACAAGAGATTCTCCTACTTGAAAAGCCGTTTTGTTCCCCATATCAATTGAGCAATATAAATATGTTTGCCAAGATGGAAGTGAAGAGGCTTCAATCTATTTCTCCGGGGATGGGAATGGCTAAGTTCACTGCAATAGGGCTCTGTGATTACTTGGTAGATGGGCTCTCTTTCTGCTACAAATGTTTTTGGCCACTTTGCAAATAACCTAAGATCTTGAGAATACCAATACATTGGAAATTGTAGAAAAGTTAGCTTCACTTTTCTTTCTCTGGGTTAATTAGTTGGTTCCAATACATGAATCCATTGCTGAAGATGTCAGTGGCTAAAAGGTATGAAATTAAAATGTCATGGAAACTGTTTGACAAGAACCTCCTCCCTCTTTATACATTCTAAACAACCATTCTCTTGATTTCAAACATTAAGGAGCTGATTCTGGGTGGTGAGCACATAATGCGATGCATAGGTGATGTGATGTGGACTTGTATATCCGGAAACTATCTCATTGTTACCAATCAATGTCACCCCAATAAATTTAACAATAAAATTAAAAATATATATATTAAAATTCCTAGATCAGGCTGTTCAATAGAACTGAACATTAGAACAGCAATGAGGAAAATACTCTGTATCTATGCTACGGATATTGTTGACACTAGTCATAAGTGGCCATTGAGCCTCTGAAATGTATATAGTATGGCTGAAGAACTGAATTTTAATATTATTTATTGTAATTAATTTAAATTTAAATAGACACATATGCCTAATGGCTATCTATTAATACAATTCTGTTAAGTTAAATAGTACATTTGTAATTTATCTTCTTTTTTCCAGCTGCAAGATGCCAATTCTCATGCATAGTCTAGATCAGGGGTGGCGAACCTTTTGGCGATTGAGTGCCAAAGTTTATGAAATAAGAGTATACTCGCTCGACTTGCATGCCAACCCATCAAGTGAGATAGAGGTATCGATTATTTTTATGTCTATAAGAGCATAAACAATAATTTTTTAAATGGTGTTCACAGCTCCACGTGCCGAAATAATTGCTCCGCGTGCCACTTTGGGCACTCGTGCCATAGGTTCGCCACCCCCGGTCTAGATTGATGCCTGAAAGAACACAGCTGAAAGGAAAAATGGCTGTAAGATTCTTAAAACATTTCACTACCTAAAAATGAGAAAATTAAGTAGAGGAGGTACTTTAAGTGAAATGAAAACAAAATGGACTCTAGACTCTGCCAAAAAAAAGAGAAGTTAGTTATAATTATGGTCTCTCCCTTGGGCTTACAACGTCAAGGATACATTATCTAGAATCTGTTTTAATCATTCTTTAATTGAACTACTCAAATATGGCTACATTTCCCCTACGCAATGGTGCATTCACCATTGGATATATTTTGGGGGCTACCTGGAACCATCTTCTAGTCTCCTACAAGCTTTCTTTTGTGGTGGCAAAAAAATTATGACTCTGACTAGATAAGTGAGAGCAGCAGCTTTCCATTTCTTGCAACATCAAAAGCAAAAATCTTTCCTCCACTCAGTTGCACAATCACTATCTGTGGCAGCAGCAAAAAGAAAAAAAATCTGGTGAGCACACAATGCGAGGTATAGACAATGTAATGTAGAATTGCACACCTGGAAACAATGTCATTGATATCAATTAGTGTCACCCCAATAAATTTAACTAACTAAACAAACAAACAAATAAATAAAATGCAACAGATAAAAAAAAAATCCCTGATAATTTCCAGATTGATCCCCAAATGATTATGTCAAATGTTGTGATTAGAACTGAGGGCAAAATTACATACAGTGAGTTCCCTTCTCTGGGAGATAAAAGCCATAGGGATATAAATGTTAACCTTAGAAAGAACTGGGGCTGGCTGGATGTCATTCCACAGGAGAGGCAATGGCCTTGACATTAACTGAAAACAAAGCAGGGACAAGGGATGAGGGATGGGAAAGGTACACGTAATGAGTTTCTGCTGTGAAATGCTAGTGTATTGACACGTGTGTCCCAGCCTCTGTCCTCACCCTGCGTAGCCATTAAACCAGGTGGACACAGCAATTCTCCGCACCCTAGGGCAGGTGTCTCCAAACTATGGCCCCTGGGCCGGAGGCCCTCTTATCTGGCCCGTGGAGACCTTTTTATCTATGGAAAAAATTATGGAAATTTACGTGTATCCTGTCAAGATCAGCCGCTTATTTTTTCTACTTCTGTTCACAGTCAATGAGATAATATAACTGCTGTTTGATAGTTAATGCGGCCCTCGGGCTGAAAAGTTTGGAGACCCCAGGTATTGTTAAGCACTGCAAAATTTCCTAAAGATCCTCTAGGAGAGATGGAGGCAAGAACTTTCCTTACACACTGCATTCTGAACAACCTAACAAATGTCCCTTGGCCATATCTTTGCTCCCCAAGGCACCTCTTCAGCCAAGCCAACAGGAAGATAGGGGAGGGGGTAGGTTTCCCCTCACCCCTTTTCAAAGATGCATCCAAAGCACTCCATCTCCTGTCTCTGAGCTCCCTTTCAGGCTGCAGAATTCATCCCCCATTCTTGCACACAGCATCAACCACAGGGTTCCTTTGAGAACACTTCAATGGCTTCCCACCCAGTTAGGATAAAACCCAAACTGCTCGCCCAAGTCTCTTGACATATCTGGGCGCTTGCCCCCTCTTAGCCCTCACCTCCTACCATGCATCCCTCACTCTACTCCTGGTCCGTGACCTCCTTGGGGAATTCGTCACACACACCTGGCTCATTCCCACTTCAGGATCCTCTGCTGGGAACACTCTTTAACCCTGAGTTTTGCATGGCTTGCTCCCCTGGCTCAGAGAGAAACCATCTCTGAGCATCCTGACTAAATGGACACCTACCTCCTACCCTGTCTACTCCAGGCTTTCTTGAACTCCTTCCCTGGCTTTATTTTTCTCTCCAGCACTCATCATAACTCACATTGTATTGCTTTTCTTTTCGATTATTTGTTTATCTGCCTCCCCCAACTAGAAGGTACACTCCATAAGATTAGGGTTGTTGTCTGTCTTGTTCACCCATATCCCAAATATTCATGTGTTGAATGAATGAGCAGAAGTGATCTAGATCCATCCTAATTCTTCTAAACTTGCATACCCACCACCAATTCATCTAATAATCAAGCAAAAAGCCCTCCAACTACTATTAAATACCCACCTTAGATGATAGCAATCAATTATAAATAAAATCTAATTTTTCCCCAAGGGGCATTTTATTAATCATTACAAAGACCTTGTCAGGGATATGTTTTCATCTACATTGAACATGTGAAGGCACATGAAGATACTGTGGGGATGAGCCACTCAGGGTCACATAGCCAAGTTTCCTGATGTTTTAGTTCTAAAGTTGGTGCTCTTTCCATCACACCATCCTACCCTCCTACTCTTCTGAAGCAATGTACATGAGAGCTTTGGGGAAACCACAGAGCAGGGTACACATCAAAGGATCATGACTCTTATGTGTAATATCATCCACTGCCATTGATCTGTACACTGGTCTTTGCAGTTTCCAATCCCGCACACAATGAAGTAGGTACCTTGAACATGCTTTGAGGAAGACTAGTCTCATAGGGGTCTTCTTTTCAAACTCAAGGTCATCTCATACCTTAGCTCCTCAGGTCAAAACAAGGCAGAGATAGATTTTACTCTCTCTCTCTTCTCTCTTGCTACTCATCACAAATGAGAATATTTCCTGTACCATAGCTGTTAAATCCAACTTTTACCCTCTTCTAAACACATAAGCATACAATATGACTAAATGTACTCTAGCTCATATCATAACATTTTCACATCTTTAGTATTTAACTATCATTAGTAATACATTAGATGTAATCAAGGATAATTAGGCAGTCAGATAATGCAAAGAAAAGCATATCCTAAGTTATCATTTCACTTTAATTGAAATACTACTGTTCATTATCCTTACTATTGAATATAAAAAGGTGGTTGTACTGAGGCTACAAATAATTTTTTTCTTTATTTTTTGGAAGAGAGAGAATATGAAACAGATAGGATAAAGACTAGATTTTCTGAAAATTAAGCTACTTTGAGGTGTTAGAGAACTGCATCATTTGACACAGAAAAAGACAGGAAACATGTCCCATATAAGTTGGTTCATTCATACAGCCTTACTGATTTCATTATTCATTGGCATAGTAATTAGGAATCGGTCCTCAATTTTCTCTGCAATTACTTTAAAATAGTTCAGCAGAGAGTGTATATCTGTATGTATATGCATATATAAGTTAACTTTAATATACACTCTAGGTGTGGATCATTAACATCAGCAGTACGCGATAAGAAATTCATATTCCAGGATGGTTGGTTAGCACTCAATGGTGCCTAATTGGAAAGCATACCGGTAGGCAAGCATTTCAAGAAAAGCTAGCTAAACCTGCACCAGATGGTTCGTTAACTAGCATAATGGATGCGACACTTTCTTTTTTCATTGGTAAATGAGTATTATTCAAAATATGTGGTTAGTTAGAATGATGGCGGGCATCTTCATCCTTGCATGAGTAGCATCTAGAACCTTGTGAGCCCAGTATCTTTAGAAATGATTGTATCCCCATTCTTTTTTAGAATGCATTCCACAGGCAGAGGAAGGGTGATTATTTTTCCTTAAGAACTCTTGGTATGCATGTACTAATTCTCTGAAATGGTAATAGATAAATTTCAAGATAAGATGATTTCAAAACACTGTCTCAGATTTTTTTTAAGCCAAACCAAAATCTCAATACACTATTGGCAAAACCTTGGCAGTTTGCCAAAGACCAATTGTGTAGAAGAATTTCCCATTTGACCAACCACAGAAGGTTCGTGTATTTTCCCGACCAATCCTTGATTTATTGGGACTCCTGACAATGCAGTCCAGGCAACATTCTGAAGTCAACTTTATGCAATAGCCTTGTAAAACCAGCAGGCGGGACCCTGCCAACTTCTAGAAGTGGTTCCTCACCTCACAAAGGTATCTGGCCGCTTATAATGCTTACGGTATGTGTGGCTAAAGTACAACTTCTAGCCACACATAAGTGTCCACAGCAAGATGCTTATACTTTGGGGTTTTATTTGCACTTTGATTATGAAATTTGTCATTTATTACCTTATACAAGATTTTACTCATGGATTCCTGTAATGAATTATTACATGCTTGAAATTCATCTCTCCATTCCTTTGTGCATGCTGTACCCTTTGACTATAATGTCTTTCCCCCCTTCTCTCTTCCCTTCTTTCATTGGGACCTATTCATTCTTTAATCCCTGCTCCAAAAGTCTCCTCTGCAAGGTGGTTTCTGCCTCCTCAAGGAATTGCTCACGAATTTAGTGAGTTTACTCATTCAAGAGATAATTATCAGAGGCCTGCTGTATGCAATCACTGTGCTAGATCCTAGCGACTCAACAGTGAGCAAGACAGGTATAGGACATGCCCTTCTATTAATTTGGGAGAAAATCAAGTTTAACATAATTTAAGACCAAAACATGGCATTCTCACCCACAAACTTCCACGACGCAAGTTCCCCTTATTTTTTATTTATTTATTTATTTTTAAGGAAACAAAGGGTCCTCTAGGGCAGAAGTGTATTTCCTGGTAGCATAATCGCACAGCAAGGTTAACACTTCCTCCCAAGTTGCCAAACTCTAGCCAGGGGACTATGTTGCATTGTGGGAGAATCTGTCTCCTTGTGTTTTGGGCAGAATGCCCAAAATGCATGCACTTTTAATTAATCCCCACTTTTATCTGAGGTCTATCCTACTGCACTGACAACAGAATTACTTTTGGTCTTTTCTGCTCAAGGGCTGACACAGTAGATGTGATCACATTTATCTCCTCAATCCAAAACCATCTGTGGAAGAGATGTAAATCTTCAAAATGCCTTTGGCTAGACTGGCTCATTCATGCTTGTGATCACCTGTAATTATGTTTTCAAAGAATTACGCAGCAATTTGAAATGCTGCAAATGCGTGTGTGTCCGTTCTAAGTACCCAGCACCCACTTTGGGACTCAATAAATTGGACGCACTGGAGGTCCAGTTGATGGCTACCTCAGGTCAGCAATAATACATCTAGAACATTAATCAAGCCCCTCTCTGGAACATTTATCCACTGGAAGCATGTCACCTTTGATAAAGGGATAATCGAATAGCATGAAATATGCTACAGTATAAAAAAATCTTGAAAGTGTCCTCACAGGAACTAAAAATTTCCAAAAGGATTTGAAAAAAAGAGTAGCAGCCAACAGTGACCAAAATAAATCCCCTTCGGCCTATCTCAGTTCAACATTTTGTTAAAATATCCCAAGACCTTTCTCAGCACATATATTATTCAAAGGTCAAAAAATTCCCTGAACAAATACTAAAATATCTACAGGATGTTTTAGCAAAATGTCACATTAAATTATTCCTCCAGTGCAGTTCAGGGCTTAGGTTTCAGAATGAGGAAAGGTTTACGAGTCTGATATGTGGACCACCAAATTCAGCCAGATCTCAGAGGCCATACTGGGGGTCATGTTGTTTTCACTGGCCTTACCCTGGAAAGAATAATTGAATTATTTTTCTACACTTGCCTGAATTAAAATGTAGTCCTTAGAATTAGGTTCTGTATTTTTGTATTGGTAACATTAATTAAAACAAGTCCATACCAAGTAGGATTCTAGAAGGTACAAATGAAAGAAAACTGACCTCAAAAAACTTTGACCTCTTATCACTTTACAGCATGGTGGTAGAGCTGACTTGGGTTCAATGGCCATCCTCAGAACAAGATTTTTCTGAGCTTCTTTTACCTCTTCCTACTGTGGGCGTTGATCATTTACCATCTGTATGTGGTAGCCAGATGGATGACAGATATAAGTATCAAATTCTCTCAGCTTTATGCTATTGATCAACTATAATCTATCAGGCTAGGCAAGTCGCTAAACCTCTCTGTGCCTCTAGTTCCACATCGGTAAAAGGGGTGCATCAATAGAGTGTTTAACACAGAGAAAATGCTTAAGGAATGTTAATGGCAATGTTGTTATCATCACACAATTCCCTACTGATAATGAAGAATGTCCATTTTCCCAATAGAAAGTTCTAAAAAGATATTCTGAGTTACCAAATTTACAAGGCTTACCACTTTCTCACCTAGAATACCCTTGTTTCCCCCAGAAGCTTTGGCCTAACATTTCAGTGTGGCAAGAGAAGCTGTCAGAGGAGCAGATTCAACAGAGACAGGTCAATAGCACGTGTGTTTGAATTCCTGAATAGAAAGCCCTGTGCCGGGGCTCACACTGCGTTTCTCTGGGACGGACCAGGTGGCTGGCCTAATAACTTTGAAATATGTGTGTGAATTTTTTAATAGAACACACAGATGCTGGGAACAACAATTTCATCGCTTTCGGGTAGACTGTGTCCCATAGCAAGAATGAGTTGCCAAGCATGAAGCTTGGCCACCCAAAGAGAAAGGGCAGATTTAAAATTTCACTTATTTGCAACGTTTAAATATTAACTACAACGCAATAAAAATATGACCATTGGGCAATTTGAGAGAAAGAGGTTATAGACTAAGCTGCTCACTTGGTTACTCTACCTCGCACATTCAAAGCTTAGCCACCAGCAAATTGGACTACTGCCCATCTACTCTTTAATAAAGATTCATTCTAGATTATTATCATTTCTACCTCCCTTACCATTGTCCACCAGCACTAGAACTCTATTCTCAGATCCCTTGGAGAGATAATAAATAAAGTCTTTGGGATTCTAAATAGAATAATAGAATCTTCTAAATGTTGGTAATGGAAGAGAACTTAGAAATGATCTCATTCAACTTCTTCAATGACTAGTGAGGAACCTGGAATCCAGGAAGGTTGAGTGATTCGCTCTAAGTCACATGGTTAAAATCTTAGAATCATCTTACCTCAGGACTCATTCCAGACCAGTCATAAAATTTGAAATCCCCTCCTGTGTTCTACTATGCTCATAGCAACCTTGTGGTGTTGGCAGGGCAGATGCTATTACAAAAGATTTATAACATATGCCCCAAGAACTTGAACCAGTTCACCAACATGGGTTTGGCAAAGAAAGGGAGAGGAAAGGGGGAGATTGGAAGGCAAAGAACAAGACAGAATCAGATTACTGATTTTGCACTTTGCCTTGGGCTCTGAGGCCATATTCCTTGGCATGGCACTGTTCCCACCAATGTGTTCTTGCCAACACCAGGCATTTATATAAATCCTTCTACTCTTTACCATCCTGATAGGAGAAAAATGGCATCCCTTTTTAATTTGCATTTCTTTGATTGTTATTGAGATCGAGCATCTTCTATGTTTATTGACTATTTGTATTTTTTCTATAAACTGGCCTGTTCATATTGAGTCATTACTTTTCCTACTTATTTGTATTTTATGGATTTTGAAAAACTCATTATAGACTTGTATGAAGTACAGTAACCCTTTGCTATCATGTATTTTTGCAAATATTTTCCTCTTTTTTCATTTTCCTTTCAACATTATTTTTTCAGTATATTGCTTTAAATGTATATATAGTCAAATTTGTCAATCTTTTTTTTTTTTTTAATTTCCCCGGTTTTTACCAGAAGAAAGATCATTTCAATGTAGTTGAAAATAAAAGATTTTGAGTCTGACAGCCCGCATACCACTCACTATTAGCATGTAGCATAATCTACATGTGCTTTGTTATGTGTAAAATGAGGATAACAATAGGACATGCTTCAAAGTGTTTTGAGAATTAAATGAGTAATATAAAATGCTTAGAACAGTGCCAAGCACATAGTAAGTACTCAATAAATGTTAACTATAATCATATACTAACTCTCCACGAGAGATGTCCGGAAAGTATCCAGCCATGTAACTGTTCTCATTATATTGACAATGGCTGGATTTTTCCCAGACAGTCCTAGCACATATACACATAAATCTGTTTCTGGATATTCCGTTCTGTGTTCTTGCCCCAGTACCACACTGTTTTAATTACTGTAGATTTATACAGTGCCTTTTGATCTCGTTAAGCCAGCTCCCTTCTCATTTGTCTTGGTTTTTCAGACTTTTCTTGGCTGTCCTCATTCATTTATACATACAAACGAATTTTAAAAGCTATTTGTCAAGTACCACAAAATCCCACTAGGATTTTAACTAAAACTGTACTAAACTTATATATTATTTTAGGGAAGCATGACATCTTTACAACATGAGTTGTCCTGCCCCCGAACGTGGTATTTTACTTTATTTAGTCAAGTATCCTTCTTTTTATTTTTCTATCAAGTTTTATAGTTTTCTTAATGCACATCTTGCACATTCTTATTTTACTTGGTATTTTTAATGTTTATGAACATTTATTTTATTACTGGCAAATATATACATTTGCAAATATGATGTTTGCTTGTTTATTTTGTATCCAGCCTTCATTCTGAGCCCTTTTATTCATTTTTTCAGTTGATGGCGTACTTACCCAAAATGAAGTCTAATCATGTCATTCATCTACCTAAAACCCTTCAATAACCCTTCAGGATAACATCTGGCCTTCCGGACTTGACGTATATTCATTTTTTTCCACCTACAACCTACACCTATTGAGTGCCTCTCTCACGCCAGGTATTGCAGAGCCCCACAGATACATCAATAAACAGACAAAAATCCCTGGCATGAAGAAGACTACATTCAGGGGAAATTTGTGCTTTGTTTTAGCTCATGCTTATGGATCCAGCGCCATCTCCCTTGCTTCTTTACAGGTGCTGTGTACTTCAGCTCTGCTCCATTAGTTGTAATCCTCCCGAAACACCTTCCCGTTGGATACCTCTTTGCCTTGTTCTTTTCCCACTTATCCAAAAAGCTCCTTTTACATCCCCATGACTCACATCAAGTACAGTCTCCTCTTCGTAGCTTTCCCTGATCCCACCCCCTGGAAGAGCTAGGAGGTCTGCCTTTCATGTCCCCCTGACCTCAGTGATGACTTCTTCACTTAAACATAACTGCTACTTTATTGGTCTGAGTTTCTTGAGGGCAGGAGTGGGGTCTTGATTATCTTTTTGCTCTCTGATGTCAGGGCATCAAGGTGGTGTTCAATCGGTATTTGTTGGAGGCATAAATGTATTGAGTTGGTTGACGGGGCACAGCATGGTTGTATGTGTCGGCCCACTCAAAGCCAGCTCTAGGCAGTGCTATGGGCTGTCATAATTAGGCTTACAGGAGTTCTGGGGATGACACCACTAAGGCTGAGAGGTAGGCAT
>PVKE010005607.1:0-19983 GCA_004027555.1 Craseonycteris thonglongyai
GTTTGATTGGAGAATTTTAATGTTTTTCATTTATCATTGTAAAACCAAGGACAATTTTATAACTTTTTTGTACGTAGCTGTTACATGTAGGGCAAATCTGTCTTTAAGTAGGGATAAATTACTCTAAAAGAAATGAATACTAGATAGTTTTCCCTTCAAGTCAAGCGTCTTGTTGTTTAAATAAACTTCTTGTTTAAAATGAGCTGTTTATTCTTTATTCTGAGGAACATTAAATGGAAAGTTGAAATTTAGGGGAAAAAACAGGACACTGATAAGAGAAACAGTTATATAAATGAGTAACTATAGATGTTTCAGCCTTGTTTTTGTTAAAACCTTAAGCAGTACCAAATATACAGCTTTACTAGGAAAAAAATTGGGTCATAATGTGTGGATCCACTCAAAAACATTTTTTTCTGTAACCATAGTGGGAGCCAGAGTGGGTTAAGTACATGTAGCTAGGAAAAAGTTCTGATTTTGCTAACGCTGATAAATTGTTTATTCTAGCTTTCACTTTGATGAGTAAATGCTCCCAAACCTAAAATAGGAGTTTTTGCTTCTTGAGGATGTTGAGCGACAGAAAATGTTTATCTACATATATTCTTTCTTTTTTTTTTTAAGATTTATTATGTTTTGAGAGAGAAGGGGGAGGACCCAGAGCAGTCTCCATAGTTGTAAATCATTAGTTTGGACATGGTCTCATTCCACACAGGTGGATGTGGGACCGTGAGGGGTGGGAACCGAACTGGGGGCTTCCTTGCTATTGCAAGGCAAGCGCTCAACCTGTTGAGCTATCCGGGCACTACAGTTTTGTATTCTCATTGTTAAATTTATTGGAGTGACATTGGTTGGAAAGCACTACAGTTTTTAAATTCGAATGTATGGGGTAAAATGACAACTAGCTATAGAACCAATAAACACCATTAGAGCTGGAAAGAGATACATAAAGATGATCTAATTCTAACCCGTGTTTTAGAGATGAAATCAATCAAGGTTATTTGATGGTTATAAAACTGGGACTAGAGAATAGGTTTTCTAATTTCAAATAAATTTCAACTGAGTTCTTCAATATTGGTTCTCAAGAAACTGAATTACCACTCTACTATCTACCCACCAATGTGACCTTTTGGGTCAAGTCCCCATGCGCTGTCATGCCTTGTCCATTTAAATCAGTCTTCCTTTGTTGCAATATGATCTTTTATGCATTCCCCATTTCTATAGTGTACTTCCACAGAGCCAGCAGGAATACTATAGATTTTTTTTTTGGCTATTGTGTATATGATTTAATTTTGAGTCAACTTCTATTTTGCTACCAACCAATTTTTACAATTTATACTGTGAATCTGTGGGAAGCCTCCCCCTAAGAAGTCTTAGAAGGGATCAGGTAAGTACATTTCTCTTGACTTGTTGCTCTAGGTACTATTAAATAGTGGAATTTTGTGGCATCCTAAAAGCCAAACATAGGATTGAAATTCAAGCTAGAAAATTATTATGGAAGGGGTCTTAAATTGGGTTCAGAGGAATTTACTAATGTTATGTTTGAGTTTGTGCCATGTTAGGGGAAAGTAAACTTTAAATTCTTTCATAGTAGAAAAACTTTGGGTAGATTAAGAAAGCCAGGGAAGCTGGGATGTCTCTGGGTTAAGCGCTCGCTTTGCAGCCCCACCTGCTGAATTGGTGTATGCTTCCCATGTGGGAGGCCCCCAGTTCTGTTTCTGGCCCCTGGCTCAAGGCGGGTGTTCCTCCCATGTGGAAGGTCCCCAGCCCAGTTCCTGTCTTACACGGCTCTGGCCCACCTGTGTTGAATGAAACCATGTTGAAAACTGATGACACAACTATGGAGACTGTTCTGGGCCCTCTTCCTTCTCTCTCTCAAAAACAAAGTAATTTAAAAAAAAGCCAGGGGTGTGTGGAAAAGGTATTGTTTAATATATTGTTGCTTATTGATACTTTGTTCAGTATATAACTACTTAAGATTAACCTTATTTCTGTACTTATGTGACACCTTTTTTTTTAAGATTTATGGTTGTGAGAGAAGGGAGGACCCATTGCATTCTCCATAGTTGAACATCATTAGTTGGGACATGGTTTCATTCCACACAGGTGGATGCGGGGCAGAAACCAAACTGGGGGCCTCCTGCACTTGAGGCAAGAACCTTCACTGCCATGTCATCCTGGCAGTTACAGGTTGTGCTGCAGTTCAGCCTATGGTGTTGCACAGGCTGGAACTTGGACTCGAACCCCAGACCTTGCAAATGGAAAGCAGTCTCTGAACTGCTGAGCTATCCTGACATCCCCTGTGGAACACTTAAAAATCATTTTGAAAGTAAGTGAATTGTTGAGAATACTGAAAACAACTTTGCATTTTAATTATTTTTAGCTTGGGGGATGTTCAAATGATGGAAATTGTGCTGCCATTTTGGTTAACCTAATAATTCATTCAGCTAAACTCTTGACTGCCCTCACATTACTTTAATACCACATGTGTTCATATCCTAAAAGTAGCCAGTAATATCTAAATGAAGGTAGTTCTGTATAGGGAAATGAGAGAATTTTTTGTCAAGCACCCCTCATACAAACTGCTTGAGGCCAAAACAAAAAGTATTGCCAACTTTTCAGAAATAAGAGTGTCAAGTTATTTGGCTCATTTTTTATTGTTGTTAATGGATTACTTCAATCTGATGATCAGATTACATTCTACCTAAAGGGAATGAGACTAAAATTGGAAGATGGGAAGTAAGCATAGTTTGACAGGAGAAATGGGAGACTTGACTCAAAAAGTATGTAAATTATGTTAGGGATTGTGATAACAGTAGGTCAATGGACAGTGAAATCCCATGATTTGAGGCAGGCCTGTTGGAAAGTTTTTCCAAGGTCTTTGTTGGGTATATGGTATATTGGAGAGGGTGAGCTGTGCTGCTGAGTGTTATTTTTGAGTTAGGGTAATGGTCCTTTTAACATGACTACCGTATTTTCTGGCGTATAAGATGACCCCCTAATTTTACAGTTAAAACATAGGTTTAGGCCTATATTCGCTGTATAAGACTACCCCCCACTTCCGAGGCTGTAGTCTTATACAGCGAATATAGGCCTAAACCTATGTTTTGACTGTAAAATTAGGGGGTCGTTTTATACGCCCAGTCGTCTTATACGCTGGAAAATACGGTAACAGTGATTTTGGATTGTGGTTTTGCTTTAGAATGCCATGGTGAGGTTTTGAGAAATACAATACACCTCTTATTCTATCCCCAGAAATATATTTTCAAAGCAATGTGGAATTCAGAAACAATTCTGGAAGGTATCCTCACAACCCTTAAGAGTTAAGTACCTTATGAAGATTAAATGAGCTAATGTTTTAGCTGCCTAGCACAATGCCATCCACATACTGAACTCTTAAGTAAAAGTTATATTTAGTGTAAAGAGTTCTGCCACAGAATGCTCATGCTTCATCTGAATACCTTAATCTCTATCAATTGGCTTGCACTTACTATAAATAAGAAACCAGAGACCAGGCCAAGAACTTTGTATTCATTTTAAAAACTGAACACAATCTTTGTCTCATTTTAGGGTTTTTGTGTGTGTGTGTGTTTTATTTTTAATAAATGCTTAATACTAAATTGTGCCCTAATTAGTCTTTAAGGGAAAACATTCCTCAGGATTTTAATGATTCTCCAATACTTCGAGAACCAAAGGACCCTTCGACAAGATGCTTTAGCATTCTAATTATCTAGGTGATGATTTGAGTTCTAGATGTGTACTAAGAAATGTTTCATAATGAGACTTTGATCTGTATAGTGGTGAGCTAAATGAAAAAAGTTCCTCAAAATGGAACATAGTTAGAATACAGTATATAAACAGATTAGGAATCTATTTGCAATGTGGAATGTTGTTTCTCTGTATGTAATGACATGTGATTATGAGATCATAATATGTTTTCTTAGGAAATTATGTTTTTAAGGCATGTGATTAGCTGCTTAACAAGTTATAGAATTAGGAATATGAAGGGAAGAATTCCCACACATTTTTCTGGGCATACCATTTTTAAATTATTTGATGTTTATAATTTTAACAATTATTTTTACAAAGGAAGTAAAATTCATCTCTAGGAGAGTGGGACAGATGGATTAGGGGAGTTTTTTGCTTGCTTGTTAAATAGAGAAATGGCATAGGATTGGGGAAAGAAGACAAACTTAATTACATCTTGTTTTATTTAACTCTTAGAAGAGGAGGAAATAATGGGGAGATAGGAATTAATGTTCTTCCTCTCTCTGATTCAGAGTGATTAAAAAGGACCTGGGAGGGGCATATTAGGCCTGAGTAGAGAGTATGTATTACACCATTTTACCTTAACTTTGAATAAAGAGAACATGACAGCTATTTTCTGTATCTGAGACCTCTCAGTTAGTTTATTTGTTTAACTGAAAATGACTTACAAGAGAAAAATAGAGTCTCCTCAGTGGCATTGATCGGCTTTGTGTGTGTGTGTATATAGCCAAGAATAGAATGGACAGATGCATACTAAATTTGGTTTTAGGATTGATGGATGCAGAACTTACGTGTTGATTATTGTGGTTAAGTCATAAGTGATATACTTATGGGGTATGCTGCAATATTTGGGTTGAGAAGTAAAGCTTGTTAGAAATAATGGTCAGTGGGCTATTCATTAATTCAGTCATTAAACCGAATTCAAGGCACATGACCAACATTTTTTTTTAAATAATGAAATAGAAGGAATAGAAAATATTAAAAGTACATACTAAATTATGGT
This sequence comes from Craseonycteris thonglongyai, assembly GCA_004027555.1. Lineage (NCBI taxonomy): Eukaryota > Metazoa > Chordata > Mammalia > Chiroptera > Craseonycteridae > Craseonycteris > Craseonycteris thonglongyai. The sequence goes on from PVKE010005607.1 coordinate 4,766, forward strand.
TGAACATAAGCAGTTGTTATTCTTGTAGGTCAAAAATAGTCCTAAATAGCTGCAGTTTCACATGGTTCAACCTAAAGTGTGTTTCATCACAGTGAAAGACACTGATCTAAGAGATTGGTTCAAATCCAATTGCAGAATCTAAGGAGTGTAATCCCAATAATGAGGCCATGTAGAGTGCCCATTTCCTCTGGCATTCTGGAATTAATTGGTGTAGGTTGAATTTCTGGGGGATTCAGAATGCTGCACAGTAGTGGGAAAGCTGGTGACATTGAGGGAAAAACATGCTTGAGAGTTCAGAGATTCTATGTGGGTGCATATTTTTGTGTTTGGTTAAAATTTATTACCTTAGTAGGCACAAGTGTTGAGGAACAACTTCCAGGTCATTCTGTTTCAAGTAGGTTGTATATACATTGCATTCTTGAATAAAACTCTCCATATATCCAGCAACAAACTTAAAAACCAATGGGATTTCTGTCCATATTAAAGGAAAATTATTTTAAACTTTTCCTGACTTTTTTTTTTTTTTTTTTTTTTAATTTTTTGACAGAGAGAGATACAAAGACAGAGAGAGAACTGAACTGGGGGAACTCCCCAGTTCAGCATATTGTTCCGCACAGGCTGGGACTCAATCCTTGGTCCCCGGCGCTGCAAAGTGAGCGCTTAACCCACTGAGCCATCCCGGCTTCCCTCCTGACATCTTTTAAATAGATTTCTTGCCACCTGCTACAGAACAGTAGATTGTGTTCTCAGGAAATTCTGAGCTATTGGTTTTACAAAAACCAATTGTGTAAGTTGATTTACTAGCCTTTCTGAGTTGAGTTGCAAACCGCTAAGTAGTATTTGAATAGAGTAGGGAAGTGGCAAAATGGGACTAAGGTAAATTGAAGAGCATTTAACTGCTTAAAGACATGAGAAGTTATGAAGGGTGTGGTCAACTGTTCATTCTCATCCCCTCAACTATATTTAAAAAGCAGGTGGAAATGGGCATGCATATAGGGCAGTGGTATTAAAATTGCATCTGGGGAAAGCCGGGATGGCTCAGTGGGTTGGGCGCTTGCTTTGCAGCCCCAGGGACCAAGGATCGAGTCCTGGCCCCGGCCTGTTTGGACCCATATGCTGAACTGGGGAGTGCCCCCACTTCAGTTCTCACCAGGGTAAGACCCCGGCCCAGCTCCTGCCCTGTGCAGCCGCGCGCCCACCTGTGGAATGAAACTGGAAAAACCAATGATGTACAACTGTGGACTGTTCTGGGCCCTCCCCCTTCTCTCTGTCTCTGTATCTCTCTCTGTCAAAAACAATAAAAATAAATCTTAAAATTGCATCTGATGGAACCTTGGAGTTGTACAAAAAGGTAGAGTGGAGAGAAAGGATGGGGAGGCAGGGAGGACCAGGACTTGAGACCTGCCCAGTTTCAATCACAGCTGCTCTGTTAATCTGTATGTTTGGATTCTGCTTCATAAAGGTTTGACCATTCCTTGACATAAGATCTCATGTCTCCTATTTTAGGTTTTTTGGTTAACCTGGGAATTTGGAACAACTTTTGTATATCAATTTACCCTAGATGGGTACCGGTATTTTAAAAATATCATGATGGGCCTCATTGATTTTAAAAGCAGATATTCACATTGCCCCATCCTTTTGCAATTTTTGATTCTGATCTGTGTTGATGTTTTGGACAAAATGCTACTTTATTAATGCCCCATTTTCAACTGATTTGGTCATCTGGATCAAAGGTTATTACAGCAGACCTATGTATTCTATGTTTTACCCCAGATCATCTTACAGCAGCAAGTGAAGTGTACTGATTTTAGTCAAAACTACAGTATATGAACAAGTAAATAGGAATAGTTATTCCAGGGATTTCTGACAATTTTACTTTAAAATACAATGTAACAAGCAGGCCTGCCTAAAATGGCCTTAATTTGATGTCTGTTAAACATAAATTTACTCATAGAAAGTCAGATTAGATTAAAACAGTTCTGAAATTTATTTCTTACCTTCGAAGCAAAGGTTCTCCATCCAAGCTATACGTGAGAATTACCTGTTTAACTTCTTAAAGATACCCATGACTGAACCCTACCCTCAGAAGTTGCAAAGTCAGTAGATGTCAGATGGGGCCTGGCATTCATTTGTATTCCTTTAGAACTCATATTCTAAGGTGCAGCCAGGGTGGGTGGGGCACCTCTAATAGAAAGCTTTCATTTACTAAGTTACAACATTCTTACAATTATCTCCTAACCCTCACAACTCAGAATCGGTGCTATTAACCCCATTTTACAGATGGGGAAACGGCTCAAGAGCTTAAGTGACCTAGAAGTGTGTTGTAGCCGGAGGGAAGGGAATCAGAACCTAGGCTTTCTGATTTCTAGCCCAGTGCTGTATTGCCATAGCAACCTGTCTTCTAGACTACAGGGGATAAAGGAAGTAAGGAAGGTCAAGTACAAATCAAATGTTCAGGCCAAAAGTGATCCTAAAGAGTCAAGCCCAAACTCCTCATTTAGCATACAAAAAACAATTTCAGATGGTTAAAAGTATGTGATTACAAGCAAGTTTGAGAATAAAAATGGCTCACTTTGATTACTTCCTATATATCAGGCCAAGCAGTTTGCATCCATTATCTCATTCAGTCCTCACAACCCTATGGAGTCTAGATACTATTTTATCCTTATTTTAGGAATAAGGAAACATGATCAGAAAAGGTTGAGTTGAGATTCAAATCCAGGTTTCTCTTATGAGAGCCTGATCTAGTGACCACCATACTCGTCAGTAATTATGTGATTTTGGAGGAAGACTTGTATGCTCACTAGCCAGATTGGTCTAAAGGGTTTGTTGGTTGGTTGGTTGGTTTAAGGTTTTGGAAATTTAGGCCCAGCCTTTTAAGAATGGGAAGATTTTAATATAAACAAGTGGTGTGCTTCATGCTTTTGTGGTAAGCACATAAAAGACGTGATCCATGTCTTCTAGAAGAGAACTTATCTCTGGCTTTTCATAAAAAGCCCAAGAAGAGTGGTTAAGCAAGAATGTGAACTTCTAACTGCCTGGAAGGAGAGGAGGCCATGCAAAGAGGAATCTAGTTCAGTTTTTAAGGAAATACTGAAAAAAGATCTGCCTTGAGCAGGAGTGTCCACCTTTGGCTTTCCTGGATCATGTTGGAAGAATATAGACTGATGAGCTAAAAAACAAAAAAATATTTTAAAGTTTACAAATTTGTGTTGGGCCACATTCAAAGCTGTATTGGGCTGCAGGTTGGAATTTGGCCTTGAAAAAAACAAGCATGACAGGGAAAGGCCTCCACTCTTGTTTGCCCGAGGCTTTCTTTCCTATTATCGTGAAAGCAGTTATTACTGAGCCCTCCAAGAGTGTCTGCATTTGTTGCAGGGATAGATTTACCCAGACAGGTGGAAGAGTCATGACTTAAGGGTTATAAACAGCTGCAGAGCTCTGGGATAGTCTTGGTAGCAAGGAGTGGGTCATTCCCAGCCACCAGGCATTAACCAGACTTAGAAGAGGCCCTCAAATCAGAACGACTGTAATTTAGGTCTAGTGCATGCACCACCCATGACAGCTAAATAGTAACATTAAAATGTAAAGAATTTCCATTCGTTCTAAAAGGGATCATCTTGGAGTGCTTTCTGTTTCTGACTCGATTCTGCTTTGGGACTATAAGGCTTCCAAACGAGACACAGTAGTTACTAAATAAATGTCAATTTGGAGCACTAATTATCATCCCTTAAGGAGAGCATGCCTTTACTATCCCACCAGAAGTAAGTAAGTGTGTGGTAACAAACCTCTTGGGTATGGGTTCCAAATCCTCTAGAGAGAGCTTTTCTCTCTGTCAGGTAACTTTTTTTTTTTTTTTTTTTTTGCTAAATCTAATGGGGTGACCACATTGGTTGGTAACAATTAGGTAGTTTCCAGATGTACAAGTCCCCATCACATCACCCATGCATCACATTATGTGCTCACCACCCAGAATCAGCTCCCGCTCCACCACCATATATCCGGTGCCCACTCCCACCTCCCCCCACAACTCTCCCTACCCCATCTTGCCCCCTTCTTCAGGTAACCACCAAACTATTGAGTGTGCAGGTAACTTTTTTAAGTGACAGCGAGCTTAACTTGTACCCAGCGCGGAGCAGTTTTGTTCTTGGTCTAATCATCCGAGATTTTGGGACAGGGGGAAGGGGAACTTCCCGGTACTTTCTCAGACCAGGAAGCGGGCGGGTTTAGGCTGAGCAGGGGACGCAGCAGCCAATTGTGACGCAGCACGATGCTTGGCACTCCAGAGAGCCAATAGGAACAAAGAGACCTATTTGAATTGGCCAATTCTGGCGTGGTGTGGGCGGGATATGAAAGGCATATAAAAGCGGCGGCCTGCCCGGCAAGCGGTGGCGGAGGCTCCTGCAGCGGTCGCCGACGCAGGCTTGGGGACCTGTCCTGGGCCCCTCGGACCCAACCCCTTCAGTGCTCCTCTCGCGCCAGTCTACCTCTCTCCTTGGCGCCATGACCACCACCACCACCTTCAAGGGCGTCGACCCCAACAGCAGAAATAGCTCCCGGTGAGGTGGTCGGGCCGCGCCCAGGGGGCTCAGGGTCGGGAGGGCAGCTGCCCGGCGGGGCCACGCGGGCCGGGTAGCCAGCTGGTCGTTAGTGGTAACGTGCCCTGAGCGCCACGCTTGCGGCCGGCCGGGCGGCGGCGCTTGGCCGCGGGCGCCGCCTTTGTGCTACCCGGAGAGCCTGGCATATCGTCCCCGCCCGACTCCCACTCTCATTCATTCCTTACCCTGGAGTGAGGGGTCGGGAGGCCTGGGCCGCTTGCTCCTGCAGCGCGGCGGGTTAGTCGTTGGGACATGAAGAGAGGCTTCGCGCTCTCCCCTCACGGCGCGGCCACCCCGGCCCCAGGGTAGTCTTGGCTTCTGCATGTCCGGGCAGCTCACGGGGCCCCTCAGTCAGACCCCATTGTCCCAACCCGGGCCACGCGCCTCTGTCACTGGCCTGGAGCAGGTGGCGGCCGTGCAACCGGCGTGTGGGTCAGATTCCGCGGCCTCAGCGATTGGGTCCGGCGGGCTCCTACTTTCCCGGCCCGTTTGGCAGGTGTCACTTGTGGTTGGGCGGGGCCGGTATTCACGACCCCCCACCCCTTTCCAGGACCCAACCATCATCCCTTTGCTAAGTGCCTCCCCTCTGCTAACAAAGGAAAGACCCCTGCTCTTTCACTCCTGCGCCCACCTCCGAGTGGGAGGAGGTGTGCGCCAGTCCAAGTGGGTTTTCTGCGCTGAAACCTTCGGACCTCGGTCTTTCCATCCCACCTCTTTCGTTTCTCCCTTAGATTTTTGTTAAAAATGAGTTCATCCCGGGCCCTGGTTCCCTTGCAGGAGGAGGTTTCCTGTTCTTGGGCGGGGCCGGAGACATCCATTGTCTCTTCCGTACTATCTCCACCTGGAAAGCCAGGGCCTTTCTGGCCACTCATGCCACTGCATTTGGGGAGTGGGGACACTGGGTGTGGTGTTTGGACTGGGACCCTTTCCCAAGCCCTTGCCTAACTTGGTGGAAAGGTTCGGATCCCATGGAACATGTCCACATTGTCGTGGCTAATTGCACACTGCTCTTTAAGATGGGATACGGGTTATGGGCATCTCCGGCATCCTTGCTCAAGGCTTGGAGGAAGCTTAGATTGTACTTTTTCTGGGCATTGATCATGACCTGTAGCCATGTGTGGCCAGTCTTGGGGTCCTGAGCAAGTGGCACAAAGGGAGCCATTTTGTGGGGCTAAGAAAACAGTCGTGAAACAGCAGTGTCTCACAGAGGCTGGAGAACTTGGGGACAAAAGCAGGCCTCAGCAGAGAGTCTTATGAGGAAGCTTTGGAAATGACATTCTTCTTTAACCCATTCTTTTCCTTTTCACAACATAGAAAAGAGCAGGAAAGATGTAAAAAAATAGCTGTTACTGGGAGGATGGGGGAACGTGGGTAGTATAGACATACAAAAATACTAGGGTCACTCCCTTTTCTGTTACCCAACCAGTGAGATTTTTTTTTTTTTCCCCCCAGAGGACACTGGACCAAATTGAACCTTGGTTTTTCGTTTTGTTTCATGGGGTCAACTTTCTGCGGGTCAGAGTAGTGGTTAGAATGTTAGTGTGTGTAAAACTGAGGTTTTATCCTTTAGGATTGAGGGCGGTTTAGTGCTTCATAATGAATTTCAGTAACCTGGTCAAATGAATCCTCACACTATTTTTTGATATGTGTATTTGAAATGTGAGACATGATTTTTGTGAGAAATTATTCTTGGTTCTGCAAAATAAGTGTTTTGATTCACCTTTTGTCATCAATTTCTCTCCAATATTGTGATCTCAAAACTGTAACATTGTCCTTTTATTTACTCCCTACCTTTCCTTCTTCTGTAGTCACCTCATTGTCCTAAACTTCTTTTCTCTGGGAACATTCTCCTAGCTCCATAAACACGTTATAAATTTAGTCTGTTAGGAAATGATCTGCAAAAGTCTTGTGGGAACTCTGGTATTTAAAGAGAGAAGAAAGGAAAAGTAATTTTTAATAAATTGCTATCTGCAATTTTTGTTGAGTCTCAATATGTAATCCTGATTTAGTTACCATGTGTGTAGTTCAAAAAGAGTAGTAGGATCTTAAAAGGTAAAACTGAAACAATTTCTGTCTTATGATCTAAATCCTTTGTTTGGGGTATCTGGCTGTTACAAATGGGCTCTAAAACACTGACGTCATTGGAGTAGGTACTACCTGCTGTTGCAGGAAGAACCACAGACCTTTAAAAAGTTGGGCTGGTTAGCACTTTGACATTTTTTTAAGCTAGTTTTAGGGTACTAGTGTCTTTTTTTTTTGTCTTTTTTTAAGGCCAAAAAATATTTCCCAGACCATTGGGATGCTGAAGATTTTCATCTGGCTAAAATAATAATTCATGAGGGTTTAATTATGATGGTAAGGCATGAAGGGGCCGCCAGTGAAGCAAGTTAACATTGATGATGATGTTTTAAGTGTCTGTGTTGATTTGGGGTACAAGTGATAAAAGCCTACTTGCTTCAAACTGGAACATAGAAAACCTATTAAGAATTTATAACCTTTAGTGATGATTTAAACAACTTAAGCTAATCTGAGATTATCATCTTTATAAAATGTATACCTGAACACATTTATCTTCATATAATGAATTTAATCTGAGTAGATATTTAATATCTGAGACTTAAAAAAAAAAAAAAGTGGGGTTTTAGGGGAAGCTGGGATGGCTCAGTGGGTTAAGTGCTCACTTTGCAGCCCTGGGGTCTGAGGATCGAGTCCCAGCCCCAGCCTGTGCAGACCCATATGCTAACCTGGGGAGTGCTTCCCATGTGGGAGGCCCCGGGCCTGGTTCCAGCCCTGTGTGGCCCCCACCCACCTGTGTGGAACAAAACCATGTTGAAAACTGATGACATACAACTATGGAGACTGCTCTGGGCCCTCCCCCTTCTCTGTGTCTCTCTCTGTCTCTGTCTTTCTGTCAAAAACAGTAAAATAAAAATAAAAAAAATGTGGGGTTTTAAAAGTTTGACATATAAAAGAACACAAATGGGTGGGTCTTGGGGAATAATGACATTTTTATTTAGTATAAATTGAATATTGAAATTTACTATGGGAAGACACAAATATTAGATTCAGGGGAGAATACTAGAGGATCAATATAAGAAATATAAGACAATCTAAGATTAGAAAACTAATCAAAGTACCAATGACATAGGTTTGTCATTTAAAAAGAAAAATGGCCTTGTGTAGTTCCCCTATTTAACTGCACTTAGAGCACTTGTTGTGTGTCTGCCAGGAAGTGGGGGTTTGGATTTTAGATCTGTCTCTGTCAGTTAAACTAATATTGGGCAGTTTATTTGGAGCTTCTTAGGACCTGACTTTGCTCTCTTAAAAATGAGGCTGTTGAACTAGAATAGAGGAGAGCCCAGCAAACCTACCACCCGAAGGCCAAACGCAGCTTGCACCAGATTTTTACATTTATAACTGGTTAGACAAAAAAAACAAAAACAAGAATATTTCATGGCTTGTGAAAAATGCCATGAAAATTAAATTTCAGTGTACACAAGTAAAATTGTATTGGAGCACAGCCTTATTCAGTTTCATGTTACCTGCCTCTGTGCTAGGTGATGGAGTTAAATAGTTGCGTGAGACTGTATGACGCACAAGCCACAAATATTTACTACCTGGCCCTTTGCACAGAATTGGCACGAGGAGGAGGGGATCTCTAACATCCCTGCTTCTTGGGTTCCACCTGTTATCTTTGAGCTCATGGAGGAGGTGGAGGTTTGAGAGGGGCTGGATGGTGAAGAGTCACGGAGGGGAGGGTGGAGCGGGCTCTGAGCAGGAGGAAGTATGGGAGTAAATACACTGAGGTAGAGATAAGCCAGAACTGTGTGTGGAGTAGTGAAGAAAGTGGCCTGACTGGACTGGTGAGGAAGATAAGAACCAGATGCAGTGGACAGGAGGCTCTACTGGTAGTTGGCAGTTTTTCTGATTTCCTTGAGTTCTGCATAGGCTTAGCCAAGCCTTGGCGTGTGTTAGCTTGCGGGTAGCAGGGAGAAGCAGGAAAGGACGCAGGACAGGGCAGGAAGGGGCAGTGTTAGGGAGCCAAGGCCAGGATACCAGCCTGCACCCAGCGGAGCAGGGGAGCTGGGATTTCTGTTGAGAGATCCAAGTGGACACAGGTGCCCACGGATGATCACATGTAATGGCCTGTGGGAAAAGGAGTATCGTCAGAAGAAAAGTCAGGGAATTCTGGAGCCCAAGAAACTGTCTTTAAAATAATTTTAGACTCAGCAATACAGAAAAATATGAAGTATAAGAAAGACATTGAGATTCACCAGAAATCCCCTGGATAACATTGTGGTACATGTACTTTCAGACATTTATGTCTATTTATGATTATTGTAGCTGGGACGCATAAATGCTGTGTTCCAGTTACTGTTCTAAGCACAATATACCGTATTTTCCGGCGTATAAGACGACCGGGCGTATAAGACGACCCCCTAACTTTACAGTTAAAACATAGGTTTAGGCCTATATTCGCTGTATAAGACTACCCCCCGAGGCTGTAGTCTTATACAGTGAATATAGGCCTAAACCTATGTTTTAACTGTAAAATTAGGGGGTCGTCTTAGGGTAGTCTTATACAGCGAATATAGGCCTAAACCTATGTTTTAACTGTAAAGTTAGGGGGTCGTCTTATACGCCGGAAAATACGGTATATAATAGGATAGACTTATGAGGCAGCTACTATTATCTTTTTATAGAAGAGAAAACCAAAGCATAGAGAGGTTAAGCAACTTACCCAAAGTCACACAGCTAGATAGGTGTGTATCTTTATATACATTCATTTATGTAACATGTAATTGGCCTTGTATTTGTTCTCCAACCTTTTTTTTTGCATTGTGTTTTGAGTAACTTTTTGCATCTATTAATAAAGGAAATTCCTGTCCTAATGTATTAATATATAGCTTTCTGTTGTATTGACATACTTTGATAACTATAACCCCCTTCTAATAGATAAGTATTTCCAACTTTTTACAGACTAACCTATTTATAGGAGTATCCTTGTACATAGATTGGTTATCTATTTAGGATAATTTCTTTTTTTATATATATATATTATTTATTTATTTTGACAGAAGAGAGAGAGAGAGAGATACAGAGATACAGAGACAGAGAGCGAACTGAACTGGGGGAGCTCCCAGTTCAGCATATGGTTCCGCACGGGCCGGGGTCAGGATTCGATCCTTGGTCCCCGGCGCTGCAAAGTGAGCGCCTGACCCACTGAGCCATCCCGGCTTCCCCATATTTAGGATAATTTCTGTAAGTAGAAATGCTGATTAAGATAAAATGCAGACTTACACATTATCAAAATATTCTTTTTTTTTTCGTTTTTATATCTTTTTATATTTATAGAGAGTAATTATTTTATCTTCAGTGCATATTTATTTTTATTTTACTTTTGACAGATAGAGAGAGAGACAGAGACAGCTAGAGAACCGAACTGTGGGAACTCCCCAGTTCAGCACGTGGGTCCGCCTGGGCCGGAGCCGGGATTCGATCCTCGGTCCTCGGGGCCTCAAAGCGAGCGCTCAACCTGCTGAGCCGTCCCGGCTTTTCCCTATCAAAATATTCTTTAGAAAATTTGTACAGATTTATTCTCACACTTCAGTTAATGCTGGGCATTGGCATTTTTTTCATCTTTACTAATCTAATAAGTTAAATTATCATTTTGTTTTAAATTTCATTTATTGGCTAGTGAGGTTGAATTTTTAATGTTTAGAATCTGTTCATATATTTTTTTTCTTAATTTTCTTTTTAAATGTATTAGGGTGACATTGGTTGATCTCCTAGAGTTTTTTTTTTGTTGTTGTTGTTGTTTTGACAGAGAGAGAGATACAGAGACAGACAGAGAGAAGCGGGAGGGCTCAGAACAGTCTCCATGGTTGCACATCATTGGTTTTTCCACATAGTTTCATTCCACAGGTGGGCACGGGGCTGCACAGGGCAGAAACTGGGCCGGGGTCTCACCCCAGTGAGAACTGAACTGGGGGCCCTCCCCAGTTTAGCATATGGGTCCACATGGGCCGGGACCAGGATTCGATCCTCGGTCCCCAGCGCTTCAAAGTGAGAGCTTAACCCACTGAGCCATCCCAGCTTCCCTGTTCACATGTTTTAATGGCCTGTTAGTACCTTTTGTCCATCTTTCTGTTGTGTTCATTTTATTATTTATTAAGAGTATTTCACATATTGTTGATAATATCCATTGTCAAATAGTATGTGTATTCTTGCCAAGTTTTAATCCGTCCACCTTTCATGGCTTTTAGCTTTCATCTTGTGCTTAGAAAGAAAGCCTGGGAAACATGTGTCCATGTTTTCTTCCAGTACTTTTGTTTTAGGTCTTTAAATTAAAATATTTGACCTAGCTAGCACTTATTTTGGTAAATGAAATGAGTTAGGGTTATATATTCTGTTTGTTTAATCTAAATGACTAGCCAGTAGCCAGCGTCCGCTAAGTCTCTTGCCATTTCCTGAAGCCAGGCTGTTTGTGGTGGCTTCCAGGCTGTCTCAGCAGCCTGGTGTGATGGACGACCTCACCACAAACATTATAACGCAGCAGCGTGTCATCTCTGAACATCCAGCGTTGGATTTATACCCTTATGGACTTGGTTCCTTTTTCCATTAGCAGCTCTCTTTTTATGGGAGATAAGGGTAATGAGTGGGCAAGGGAGATGCAATGAATGGTGTTTGAAAACATTTATGCAAAGAAATGTTTTGGTGTCATCTGAAATTCATGTTTTGCCATTATTCCTAGGGTTTTGCGGCCTCCAGGTGGTGGATCCAATTTTTCATTAGGCTTTGATGAACCAACAGAACAGCCCCCGAGGAAGAACAAAATGGCCTCTACCATCTTTGGGACACCTGAGGAAAACTCCCCTTCATGGGCCAAGTCGGCAGGTACTGCTTGTATTTCTGTGATTGCTGGGCAAAGGGATAGGCCTTAGCATCAACAGCTGATTTTGTGCTGGTGAGCAAAACCAGAATGAGATAAACAACAGTTAAAGCTGGCTGTTGGAGGAAAGATTGAGACTAAGAAATAGGAAATACTGAGAATTTATGTGACAGATCAGTATAAGGAGTGATGTCCTATGGAGTTATTCTGTCCTTCTGTAGCACTTTTAAGTCATCACTTACCCTCCCTGACACTCTTTGCTCACTTCGTAATGTGGGACCAGCACTAACACCACTCACTGAAAGTGTTTGCCTTGGGTCTTCCTGTTGTATCCCTCAAGACAGTGTCTTTTGATGATTTAGGTGCCAAGTCTAGTAGTGGCAGAGAAGCTTCTGAGTCATCTGGACCCCAGAGAAGGGACTCTTCTGAAACAAACTCTGGAGACATCTTAGATCTGAAGGTCAGTGTGACAACGTGGGGGAGGAAAAGAAGCTTTGAGGTTAATTCAGTTCAGAAATCAGATTACCCCCCTTGTACTAAGAGCTTCAGTGCTGCCACTGGAGTTTTACAAGTTTTACAAGTTTTAGAAGTAATTAGGAAAGGGACTGGGCCATACTGGTGATGGAGATTGGTAACTAGAGAGAGGAGAGTGGGTTAACATGATTGAGGTCTGTTCTGCTGCCCTGAAGCCACCTGCTGTGTGTCTGGAAAGCCTGGTAGGGTGTCCTGAGTAAGGACCTCAGAGCACATAGAGGCATCAAAGTGTGGGGAGACCTATAGAAGGGGCTTTGGAATCGATAGCCACCTTTCAACCCCTAGATGAGGAGAAAGAGAGGGAGAATGGAAGGACAGATTTACCAGTTTCCCATTTGATAAAGATCCTCTGAAATGCTAGTTGATATCAGGCCATCAGTGTAGATGTGAAGGTTTCTTAGAGTTCTGGGTGTGCTACTAACACTTGGGCAATTTGTTGGGCAGCATTTTTGTGTAGCATTGTCCCCTGGTTGAATGAAGTTTGCTTATTGTAATGCAACCTAACCCTGAACTTGACTGCATCAAAATGAAAACATTTGGTTTCAGATAGATAGTACGTTTTCTGAACTGTGCAACTGCTTATTTGTGTGTTGCAAAATTACAATCTGAAGTAACTTTTCAATGTCTTTTCTTTTCCAGGGAGAAGGTGATCTTCTTGGTGAGTTCTTCTGAAGTCTAGATTTCTGGTTCTGTAAATGGTTTTAGAAAAGATTGGGATTTTGATTCAAACCATGTCTTGGGGAAAGAGACCAGGGAGTGAAACCTAGCTTTGCCTAAGTGCCAGCAGCCTCTTGAGTGAAGAGGTAAGAAATATGAAACTGGAAAGTTAGCAAACCTGGCCACATTCGATACTGGCCAGCAGTGACAACAAGGCTAGAAATGTGCTTAAATTTCTGAAGTATTAGCATTTCCTTAACAAGTGCCAGAGGACTGCTGCTGGGTGTGATGAGATTGACACATGGCCGGCAGTAGCAGTCAGGTTCAAGTTGACTTGGTGAAATGCAGCAGTCCCAGGACCCTCTGGCCCGCAGGCCTCCCTGTGGCCTGTTTCTACATTTTGTGATGCAGTCTTCCCAGGGACCCATGTTTCAGAACCATAGTCCTCTTCTGTCCTCTCAAAGTTTTTCTTGATGAATGTGGTAGGAGGAGAGTCTTCTGAACCTTTGTGAGTGTAACTTAGCTTCTCCCTCTTTGGACAAATTACTTTTCCACTGGACTGAAGATAGATTTGTTATTCATGTCCAATTTGTTCTGTATGAGAAGACTATTTTGCTGGTAAAACAAAAAATACTTCCAAGCTTTTATATTTTGCTACTTTTCCTATTCTGAAATACTTCCTCTGGCAGACCTTATTTAGCTAGAATTTGCTAATTTTGATTCACCAGTTTTGGCCAGTGGATATAATTAGGACCTTGGGGAGCCTGGAGAAGCATGTGAGAGCCCTGATGAAGTTATGAAAAAATGTGTCGTTTGTCCTGCTGGATCATTAGCTCGATTTGTTGTAGATGCATCAGGTAACTAGCACATTGAATTGTATAGTGTGACAAGTGCTTTTGTTTTTCGATGGTCATCTATTTTGCCACCTGATTATTTTGTTCCTGCTGCTGCTACTTTTAGTTCATTTGTCATAAGATAACAAAGGGCCTAGTAATTCAGATACAGGGGTAGAGTAGAGGTCAACCCCAGTTCTGTTGCCAAGTTTACTTCAAAGCCAGTTAAAATAAAACAGATTTTGTTGGAATATAAGGAGAATTGCCGTCATCTTTCGGGTAATCAAATACGGGAATGGCTACAGGGAGGACTTTGGAAATCTTTAAGGAAGAGGGAGAAGATCCAGGAAATTTAGGCAGAAGTCTTTTCCTGCCTTCAGGCATGTTGGATGGGCTGCTAAATTCTCTGGTCCTTATAATGAACCATTTTTAATGTTCTGACAGAGGTGTCTTTTCAGATACGTTATTGATGCGCCAAAGAAGAAAGACAAGTCAGGAGTATATGAGATGGATATTATGGTAGAAGTATTTTTGTTTAAAGCCCTATTTTGGTGGTGTTGTTAGATTCAGCAGACAAAAGCCTTCTCTGTCAAGTTGCTACAGAAGTTTCTAAATCTTATCTCATTGCAGACTAATGAGATAGAGTGACAAACAAACCTCCATCTTTTCTGGCTGGACTGTTTATTTCTGACAAGCATTTAAGTTAAGGCCTGCCGTCTCTAGTCTCCATATGTGATTTTTCATCTTTTTTCTGTTTTGGTATGTTGTTACCTATTTGTGAAAGACAAAATAGATTCATTAATAATAAAAGATAGGGATGCTGGGATAGCTCAGCAGGTTGAGCGTTTGCCTTGCAACCATGAGGTATGGGGATTGAGTTCCGGCCCTGGCCCGTGCAAACCCATATGGCTGAACTGAGGTGCAACTAACTGGTAACCGCCAGGATGGCTTAGTGGCATAAGTTCTCGCCTCCCACGCGAGAGGCCCCCAGTTTGGTTCTCGTCCTGCGTGGCCACATACCCACCTGGGTAGGATGAAATCGTGTCACAACTAAATGATGTACAACTATGGAGACTGCTCTGAGCCTTCCCCACTTCTGTCTCTGTCTCTCACCTTCTCTCAAAACAAAATAAGTTAAAAAAAGAAATAATAATAAAAGACAAGTATAAGATTGGAAATGAGCTTGATTTATCTAAAAAATTACTTTCTGGAAATAAACGCCCATGGTAGAGCTGCGTGATAATTTTGTGTCCTTAAGAAGTACTTGTGAACTACTTGGTCCACATGGACAGTGGAGAATTCAGTTAGATCCCATACAGCTGTGAGGCTATGTCCTAGCAAGAGTCATGGCTCAGGCTGAGTTCATGGTTGGTATTTCTCTATCTTGGACTATTTTAAAGTGTTTTTGGTTGTATGTGCAGTAAATTGGACATATTTTCCCAGGTTATTGAAGGGACAGTTATTGTTGGACTTGGGTCCTTACTGTTGATACTGTGATCTTGTTTGCTGTGTAACAGGAGTATAGGAACGGGACACTGAGGGGGGATCCTTTCTTCCCAAGTTTCAGTTCATAACCATGAGGGCTGTCATTGTGGAAAGTGTCATATATTTTTATTGGTAGTTGAATAGTATAGAACATCATGTGTATCATAAGCTATTTCTATAGAATGTTCCAGAAATTCCTAAAATGGAATGTTAAAAGCA
>PVKE010005607.1:20083-58317 GCA_004027555.1 Craseonycteris thonglongyai
AAAAAAAAAAAAAAAAAAAAAAGCAGCAGTAGCATATTTCTGGGATTTTGTTATATTTCTGATCTATTTAATAAGAGCTCCTCCCCCTTGTACTTTGTTTCAGTCGGCCAAATCAAAACTTGGTACAAGTGGTTTGAGGAACATGAACTTTTAAAGTTTAGTCTTTGAGGAACTTAAAACTATATGTTTTTAAATTAAAAGTTCTTGTGTAGTATATATCATAACCAATATTTTGGGAAACTACCTGGTTAAAATTATTCTTACTTGGAATTTCACAAATTAGTCAATCAATCAAGCAATATCTACAGTATTGATAATACACTAATTCTTAAGACTTTAATGTGGAAGGTGCCCAGTTAATAGAAGAGTGACCTGATTAATGGAGATGTTATTACAAGTCAATAGGGGAAGGGTAGATTCTTTAATAAATGATGATGCAACTGGCTACTTTTGTAGTTAAAATCAACCTCACCTAGTAACCATGGAAAGTTAACATAAAACAGGAGTGCAGTGACATTTTTCACCCATCGGTTTGGCAAATATTAAATAGAGGTGGTTATCAATGGTGGCTGTGCAGAGATGTAAGGAGAGCAAACTCTGACATGGGGGTGAACGTGGCACAGCCACTTGGGAGGGTGGTGTGTAGTCTGTGTTCATGGTGAAGATGTGGCACATGTTCTTGTGTATATGCATTACCCTGTGTATGCGTTACCATGGGCACATGTTCTAGTGTGTATGTGTTACTGTAGACATGTTCCAGTGTATTGGCATTACTGTGCATATGCATTACCGTGGGCACATATATGTGCATTATAGCTTTGCTTGGAATGGTTGGGCTGGTTCCAATTTGTTGCTCACAGTAGAAGATTAGAGAAATATATACAAATTACACACACACACAATAAAGCAGTTTAAGTAAGCAAGGTGAATTATGACCATTTGTATAAATGTGGGTAAATTTGCAAAAGAGTGAAAAAAAGAAGCTACCATTTATGTTAAATACAATAAAAATAGTATTATATGTTGTGTGTTGGAAAGAAAAGACACATAAAATACACATAAAACAAAGGGACTAGAAGAATGCACACAACTAGCAGTGGGGCCTCTGGGAAAAGGGAGGTGGGCTGGGGGGGTCACAGACCCAGAGCTGATCTGTAATGTTCTAATTTAAAATATTCATGTCTTCATATATTTGTATAATTGAGAAAACACACAGAAAAGTGCCTGGGACAAATATGGCAAAACATGAACAGTGGTTAATTCTGGGTAGTGCACACATGGTTGGTGGCAGGTGTTTTCTTATTATCTCTAGACATGTTTTGAACCATCCTCTAAAGAAATATCTTAGATTCTCCATCTTCACTGGAAATAGTTGCTAGCCTTAATCCCATTCTCTTGTTTTCCTAGAAAATGTGGACACAGACTTGCAGGCTGGCCTGGGGCAGAGTGAGGAGAAGCCTGTGCCCGCTGCCCCTGTGCCCAGCCCAGTGGCACCGGCCCCAGTGCCGTCCCGAAGAAACCCCCCCGGTGGCAAGTCCAGTCTTGTCCTGGGTTAGCTGCGACCGTCCTGAGCTCTGTCGTTTTGTCTGTCTGTTTTCTCCATGCTTGTGAACTGCACAACTTGAGCCTGACTGTACATCTTTTGGATTTGTTTCATTAAAAAAGAAGCACTTTATGTACTGCTGTCTTTTTCTCTTTTCTTTTTGAAGCACAGGTTCTTTTTATCTGTCCTGATTCCTCTGGGTCTGTAGGCCATGGCATGAGTGTGTTTTAGTAGTAGATTGGAGGGAAAGCTTTGTGATGCTTAGTACTGTGTTTTTAAGAACAAATAATTTGTTTCCAGATGTGTTAGAGCAGGCCTGGGCAGACTTTTTCAGGGCAAGGGCTACTTCTGATTTTCTCTAAGCATCGCGGTCCACTAGCTATTTTCGCTTGCTCAAGTACATAGAGCTGCCTTGGTCGTGAAGAGAGGATTTTCGCCTCTAGCAGCTGTATGTATGCGTGCAAAAATCATTTCTTTTACATTTAGCTGCTCGTCGCTAGGCCCTGGTGTAACGTGCCATTCGCTGTGACACTTCCCAATTCAGGTGGTCACTCCAAAATTGCTTGGCAGTCTACCAGTGGACCGCAGTCGATGTCTTGCCTAGCCCTGTGTTAGAGGATCTTTTGTACTGAGATTTTTTAAATGCTTTTCTTATCAGCTTTACTTGGGTTTACCGAGCCTTGATTGGACAGGCCTGTGAGCAGGCCCCAGGGCACCGTTCCTGCAGGCCCCCAACACAGTTTTCTTTATGCTGAACCTTCTTGGTGTTGCCCTAACTTGTCAGTGCCCTTTACTAGAAGCATCTTTCTGTGCCAGATGTAACAATAAAGAGGCCTGTGCCTCATGCCTTGCTGCCTGCAAAGCAAAGAAACTGCCTTTTATTTTTGAACCTTAAGAAATAAGCCAGATACTAACTTGACTGGCTGAGGCTCAAAGCCTGCTGCTGTTAGGCAGAAGAAGCCCCATGTACACTCAAACTGACCAGGGTGCCAAGTGGGGAAGCAAGCAAGGGTGGTGGCCACAGAAGTGGGTGGTCGTGTTTAACGGGCCCCTCTGGGCAGTGCTCTTAGATAACCTGAAGCTGTGTGCATGATACTGGTGCTTGACCATGAATGAAAAGTCTCATCCTTAAAATATGTATTGTATTTCACAATCCTGGACTGTTGCTTAAAGTAAATAATGTACAAATTTTGAAACAGTGTGTCCTCTTATCTTATTTTTGTGATTCAGTGTTCTACCTGCTTAGTTTTTTTTGTTGTTGTTTTTTGTTGTTACTATAAATCCTGTTGCCCAGTCATTTGAAGTCAAAGTTAAAAGTGGGCTCTCTCTAAAGAAAACAGGTTTAGAGTCCCCTCAAAGTGATATGGACACAGAAGATAGAAAGCTTTCTGGGTCCAAGGCAGAAAGTTCCAGATCAGCATGCTACACGAGTATATTAAATGTCTAAATTGGGCATTATTAAGACCTGGCTCCTAGGTCCAGCTTTGCTACTGACCAGCTGTATTTTGTTGGTGTGTCATGTGGGGCTTAATTTCCTAACTTAAAACTAGTTCACCTCTAAAAGCCCCTCCTGTGACAGAGAGGACTCAAGCCTAGTGTGTAACTATTGACTCATTTGAACTATTGGGCATCTAGGAAGAATAAGGGTGTTTATAGGTTGTGGGGGTGTTAAGTTTTTCTTACAGTGTAAAGAATTTGCAAAGTGGAGACTCAACAGATGTGGTCCAGGATCTTTCCAATTTACTAAAACAGGTCAGCCCTACAAATACTAGCCTGGCTTGGAGGTAAGGAACCTGCACTATTCTCTCAGTAATGGTGGGGCTTCTGGAAAAGAAGTGTCCTGGATTTGTGTCATGACTTGCAATTTGGAGTTTTTTATTCTATGAAGGTAAGTGCCTAGTAAAAATTAAGGTGTTCTGAAGGAGGGGTGGTTCCGCCTGTTATTTTGGTACTATCAACAGATTTTAGGAAATTCTATGTGAATATGTTTGCTCAGGGTGTTTTCCAGTTAGAAAGCTTAGGGTCTAGAAAGTGGAGTTGAGTGTTCTTGAGATGATGATGATGATGATGATGGAGTTGACAGTTTGGACTTTTTAACCCAGTCTGTGTAGGCAGGAAATTGAGGAAGATCTGCAACAGGGGATGTCAACAAAATTGGGCAATGTTGGCATTTTCTAGAGGAGGGTGTAATCGCCGATTTCAGAGAATGGACAGTCCAGTTCACCGCAGGACCACCTGTACTTGATGGACATGGTCTCTTCCAGATGGAATTGGATGTTTAAAGTAGATGCTCCTGTTTCAAGGCACCTGGTTTGTGAATCCTCTCACTCAAACCAGTTGTCTTCAATTGATTCGTTGACTTCAGTTACTGAAAACCCCGATGATGGGGCCTTGGGCTGGTGCTCTTCAGGGCTCTGGCTCCGGGTCTCGTCGTGTCCCTGTTCCCCCGCCCCCGCCCCGACAAGCCTTGAGGGCACTACAGTCTGTGGCCCCAGGACCTGAGGTGTGGGTTCTAGGGAAGGTGGAGCCAGCAGCACAGGTATAAGGAGACTGGACTCTTTGTTAGAGGCGCAGTATTTGGGGTCACCCCTCTTGGTCCTCTGGGAGGTCTCGTAACATCTGCGACAGCTGAAGGAAAGGTGACCCTCCAAGACATCCGCATACCGAGGGCAGGGTTAGGGTCCGCGCTCCCGTGGGCGGCGCCTCGGCGCCCATGCAAATTAGCCCGGGTGCGGCCCCGCCTCCCCGCAGCTCCGGAAGCGCCGGCCCCGGCGCGTCCGCGCTTCCGCCGGTCCCAGCGCCTCGGCGACAGCGACCGCGACATGAAGGCAATGGCGGCGCAGCGCACGCGGCCCGTGCGAGTGCTGGTGGACATGGATGGCGTGCTGGCCGACTTTGAGGCCGGGCTCCTGCAGGGCTTCCGCCACCGTTTCCCGGGGGAGCCGCACGTGCCGCTGGAGGAGCGCCGCGGTTTCCTCGCCCAGGAGCAGTACAGGGCCCTGCGGCCGGACCTGGCGGTAGGGAGTGGGGGGTGGTGGGCACAGCGCGGGGCCATCCCGGGAGCGGGGAGCCCAGCCCCACAGGGTACCTTGGGCAGGATGGCCTCTGTTCCATTTCCCGAGACACCCCTTCCTGTTTAAAATGAATAAAACCCACTTCAGAATCCAGTTCACCGCAGGACCAGAGAAGTCCTCCCAGGAACCTTACCTGACAGTCTACGCTGGGACTAAGTCTGCTGAAGGCAGGAGCCAGCACGGTTACACTCTTTCAGGACAAAGTGGCCAGTGTGTATGAAGCCCCAGGCTTTTTCCTAGACTTGGAGCCCATCCCTGGAGCCTTGGAAGCCATACGGGAAATGAACGCCATGCAGGAGTGAGGAAGGCTGGGAGGAAAGGAGGGGCGGAGTGGCCAAGGGCTGGTACCGCCCGGTCTAATCCGCCCTTTCCCTGCAGCACCGAGGTCTTCATCTGCACCAGCCCTCTGATGAAGTATGACCACTGTGTGGGCGAGAAGGTGCGGCTGCCCCAGCACCTCCTGGGCAAACTCAGTTTCCTAAGTCTTGGTTTTTAAAATAAACCAGCAGAAACACAGGAAGTACAGGGGGTGGAGAGGGGAGCCGCATCTCAAGGGCTAAAGACCCCACTCACACATACTTCCTCACTGGCCTTAAATTCAGGGGCCCATCAGGCTCTACTGACAAACCTGTGTCCTCTACACAGTATCGCTGGGTGGAGAAGCACCTAGGGCCCCAGTTTGTGGAGCGCATTATCCTGACGAGGGACAAGACAGTAGTCTTGGGGGACCTGCTCATCGATGACAAGGACACCATTCGAGGTTGGACCTGCTTTCCCCGGCAACCGCGGGCATCTGGCCTGCGGGATTAGGGAGAGGGGGAGCACAAATAACCAGATTATAGAGTTCATGTTCTCTGCCTTTCTCCTGTTTCCTGTCCCAGGCCAGGAGGAGACCCCAAGCTGGGAGCACATCTTATTCACCTGCTGCCACAACCAGCACCTGGCCCTGCCCCCCACAAGGAGACGGCTGCTCTCCTGGAGTGACAACTGGAGGGAGATCATAGGCAGCAAGCAGGGAGCGAGCGGTGCAGCAGGACCGAACAGGCCTGGGGCTGCTGCAGGAATAAGCCCAGGGACCAGGGTCCAGGGCCAGTAGCTGAAGGAAGGGAAGGCAAGCCAGCAGAGAACCCCAGCAAAGCTGAGGGACAGGCATGGTGGCGGTGACTCCCGGCACTAGGGAGACACAGTAATCGCTGCTCTCACAGGCCAGCCACCTGGCAGCTCCCGAGATGGCCAGCACGGAAACGTGGTGGGGAATCAGTCAGGAGCCTTTAAATAAAACTCACTGGCATACTGCTCTTTTCAGGCCCTTTATTTGGGAAAGTCAAGGGACAGGCGCTTGAGAGCAGCAGTTGGAATCGAGGCTGAGGAGGCCTTCTATCTCCTGTGGCCCCGGAACCTGCCCCACCTCCAGGCCCACCTGAAAACCATGCCTTTCCTTGGCCATGTTAAGAGGTCAACCTTAGGGGAGTGCAGATGGTCAGGACTCCACTGCTCTTGAACCTCAGCTTTTCATGGGGGCCCCATATGACTTCCTGATGCTGAACAGCGTACACTGGACGCCGAGCCACCACTTTATTCAGCATGTAGTCCTCTGTCCCTTGAGCACTGCTCGTGCTGTGTCCCTGATGCCCTTCTGAGCCTGAGATGCACTTGCAGGGGCAGGGACGCCCCCTCACTTGAGCCTGATGGTAGAGGAGGGCCAAGGCTCTCGGGTGGGGTGGGGAGCAGGGTCTGTGCCTGTAGTCTGATGTCATCACCCTCATGGCTTCGGTCTTAATGCCTGACGGCCACATTAACAGTCACTGGGCTGCGTCACTCAGAGCAGGGACCACCTTTTCATTTTTGAAGCCCTAACTTAGTGCCTGGCAGAACAGCCTGTGTGAATAAACAGTTAATCCTGGGGTGGCGTTCCTTGTGCCCAGAGCCCAGCCTGGAGAGCTTGTGGAGCAGGTAGCCCAGCTCCACAGCCCTGCAGTGGGTGTGACACCTTCCCAGAGCCCTGAGATCCTTTTAACAAGGCTTCTCATTTCTGTTCCTCAAAATCACTCCAGACACTTGTTAAGGGAGAATGCCTATTTCCTTGGGTAGATCTAAGCCCCAGGCCCAGCTGTTCCTCAGAACCGCCTTCTGCAAAGTTTCTGAATCTAGGGACCTGGCTGTTTCTTACAGGAGGTGACAACCTGGCAGTGGGGTGGCTCAGGAGGCGGGACCTTCACCTCCAGTTGGTTGAGAGTGGCAGCCTAAGAAAATAGCATTGCCTTTGATTTCCTTTCCCATGTTTCAAAATCTGTATTCCTCAACTCAGCTCTTAATACCTCTTACCACATTGTAAACACTTGTCACACTGAGAAAACTCACCTGTAATATGGCGAAAAGGTACCACTTGGGGAGAATGTGCTCAGTGGGAGCTATGCTGCTTCTGTTTCCTAAGCCCTCACCAGAATCTTGGTCTTGTCTCTGGCCGTAAGGGTGCCATGGCCTGGAGGACTCCTGGGGTCAGGGTTGCTGTGGGGCCTCGGCCCTTGGCAATGGGATACCCAGGGCAGAGTGAGCCGGCCGGCTGCGGGCTTCGGCCACCTGGCTTGGGGAACAGAAGTCTTCCAGGAAGATCTGGGCCAGGTTCCGGAGTCTCGTGTTGGCGGAGAGAGAGAAGCGCAGCATGCACTGGATCACAGGCATGGCGGTCAGCTCAGGGTGGGAGCCAGAGCCCGGCGAGCTCAGGTACATGATGGTGGTCACAGCAGACAGCACAGTCTCCTCGTTGGGACTGGACAGGCAGTTGATGATGAGCGGGATGCCCCCTGTCTGCAGGATGTGCTCCTTGTTGGCCCGGTCTGAGCACAGGTTACAGAGGCCTCCTGGGGGAGAACAAGGTTAAGTCTGGATGCTTCAGCCTTGGGCCTCCTCCCTTCTCCCCTCTCAGCTTTTCTCTGCCCACTGAGTCCTGTATTAGGATTAGTTTGGTTGAATGAAATCTTTGAGTTTGAGCGGTGGGAATTGACAGATCCAATGATCTGTTGACTTTTTAATAGGATTAGTCTTGAATAGTTTTATTTTTTATAGTATATAAGTGTGTTATTATAAGAGAATATTAGATACTGTTTATTTTAGCTAAGTGTAGTGTAAGGGCATTTTTATTTTAAGTATATAGCCATTTTTTTGTAAGTATATAGTGGTTTTTCTGTAAGATTTTTGTTTTTAGTTTTTTGGAATATTATGTTGTAAATTGTTAGGTTTTAAACTTTTATGTGAAGCAGCATGTATGTATTTAGTTGTTTTTTTTTGAGGGAGGTTGGAGGGACTGAGGCCCTGCCATTAAAGCCCCAGGTCAGCCTTTTTTGGGAGGCTGGGGGGCCGAGGCCCTGCCATCAAGGCCCCTCGAAAGCCTTCCCTGTCAAGCACATGACCAGCTCCCAACAGAGGCCCAGGCAAGGGCCCAGGCCTGTGAGAACGTGGCTCAGAGACAAGGGATCTGAAGTCCATTCTGGTCCCAGCCCTCCCTTTTGAGGTTCCAGAAAGGCCTGCCAACCACAGCCTGCTGCAGTCAAGCCCTCTGGAAGTGAGCACTCATCCCCCTTTGCCTCTTGGCTCAGCCAGTTCAGGGGGTTGATACATGCTTTCCTTTTTTTAAAGTCAAAATAAAAACCAAAACCCACGATATAGCTTCACTTTAGGAGGATTAAAAAATATAGGTAAGGATGAGTGTGCCCTTCCCCACGGGAGTGGCAAAAGGTGCCCCATCTTCTGGGACTTCGGGCAAGCTACTCAACAGCCTTGGCTTCTTCCACTAAAATAGGGGTGATGGTATAATTATGTTGGAAAGCTATTTGGCAGCTTCTGATAAAGTCACCTACTCTGAATCAGCAACTCCACTCCTACCTGAGAAAAACGAATACATGCGTATGTAAGGAATCCACCCCAGAGAAATTAATACATCTGTATACAAGAAGACTCGTATTCAAATGATCCTAATAGCTTTATTCATGAAGGCTCCTGACTAGAAACGATGCAGATCAACAAGAGGTGAATGGATGAGCACACTGGAATATTCATACAAAAACATGAACTAATGATACTGTAACAATTTGGATGAATCTCAAAAACGTCACCGAGTGAGAGGAACCAGACACACGAGAACACCCTGTATTATTCCATTTATATGAAGTTCAAGAACAGGCAAAACTAATCCATGCAGATAGAGGTGAGCATAGTGATTACATTGAGGGGTTCAAACACTAACTGGGAGAAGGTCTGAAGGACCTTTCTGGGGAGATGGAAACATTCTATATCTTGATTTAGGTGCTAGTTATAGAGATGTACATATACCTTAATGAATTTAAAAATTTAGGGGAAGCCGGGATGGCTCAGTGGGTTAAGCGCTCACTTTGCAGTGCCAGGGACTGAGGATCGAATCCTGGCCCTGGCCCGTGTGGACCCATGTGCTGAACTGTGGAGTTCCCCCAGTTCAGTTCTCTGTCTCTGTATCTCTCTGTATCTCTCTCTGTATCTCTCTCTCTCTCTCTCTCTCTCTGTCAAAAACAATAAAATAAAAAAAAGATTAAAAATTTATCAAACTGACAGTTAAGATACGCATTTTACTGTGTGTTAGTCATGCTGCAATTTTAAAGATGGTTACCCAACAAAAAGGACAAGTTCTAACTGGCTGATGATGAACATGTTTTGGACAAACCAGACAGAACAGAGAAAGAAAACAAGAAGCAAAAGCAGGGCCCTACTAGACACACGGAACCACAGAAATTCCCAGGAAAGGCAAAAGAGAGGCCCTCGAGTGCAGCCTGGGATGAGAAAGCTGGAGGCTCAGAGAGGTCATGTAGGTGATCTTGGGTCACACAGCAAGTAGGATATTGTTGCTGGGAGTGACAGGAGGGTCTGATAGTTCCTGGGGATTAAATGAGGTCATGCTGACAAGCACTTAGCGGCACCTGGCGCCTTGGGGCCTGGGTGAGCCCTAGTAGAGTGTGGCCCAAGACATTACTACATCTGAGGACCTGCCCACCCTGGGGCACTGGGCTGGCTGCAGACCATCCCAAGTCAAGATCTTTATTTGGGACTATTTGCTCTTGGGTTTTACTTTAGAATCCTGAAAAAGGTTCTTTCTGAAATTTCAAATTTGAGGGACAGAACTGTATATTGAGAAAGCTACCATTAGCTATAAGCAGAGAGGTGGGGGACAAATATATGTATATGCGTACATTCGCACGTGCTGCTTCTTTATGGGGGGAACAGGAATAGAAGTGAGACGTCTCTAAAAACACCTTGTAATAAAGTTATGACTTAAACTAATGAATGTTTCATATACTAAAAAAATACGAAATTAAATCAAAAGAAAAAAACCACCGTGGCTTTCCATGCAGTTGTGTCAAGATATGCTGCTAAGTTAGAAAAAAGAAAAAAGGCAGAATATAGATATACTATCACATGTGTAGAACATGCAAAAAAGGAAGATACACAATAAACTAGTAACAATGGTCAGGACCAAGCACCTGTTTACAGCTCCAGAGGCTGGCAGAGGGCCACACACAGAGAAGAGGGCTGATACAGGTAGAGTTTAACAATGATAAAGCCTATGGCTGTGTAACCAGCAACGAGGTCAAGAACCAAAACACTGACAGCAATCCAGAAGCCTCCATGTGTCCCTTTCTGGTCCAATTCCCCTTCCTTCAGAGGTGAACACTTTCCTGATTTTTAATAATAATTAAAAATCATTTTTATACACATATCCCTAAATACTATAGTCCATTTCTGCCTTTTTGGACTTAACATATTTTGGACTGTACATAGTTTTGTATGTCCAGCATCACTTGCTTACCATTGTTTATAACATTGCATGCAGCTGTAGTTTGTTCATTTACTTTGCTAAGTAGTATCAGTATCCCACAATGTGGGTCTTCATTCTACTGTTAACTGTTTCCAGTTTGGGGCTATTACAATGTTGCTAGTGACATTTTTGCACATATGTCTGGATGTGCATGTGCCATAACTCTGAATGTTAACTGCTGGGTCATGGGGTGTGTCTTTCCTCAATTTTACTGAATAATGTTTTCCAAAGAGAGGCCGCTGATGGATGCCACCATCTGGTGGCCACTACATGTATTGCAGGAAATAGAACAGGAATGTAATTTAACCTGCATTCTGGTAGGCAACCTACTTGACCCGTTTTAGTAACAAGACTGCCAAGTAGTCTGCCATAACCTAGGATTCAACCAGCTTTCAAGGAAGCAGAAAATTCTCTGGCTCCTTTATGTCTTCATACAGCACCTAGGATGGTGCAGATGTGCACAGGCAGCAGCATACAGGACACCTGAGAGGCAACCAATGGTGCTTTGAGCCAACATTTCCAAATCAATGCCAAAGGCTTCCAGAGTTTTTAAATCACATTTACCTATGATGTATTCAGAAAGCAAAAAGTGTTATTTGAGTCTATCAAGTCTCTGATCTAATTTCTAGGTTGCATGAAATAAAGAGGATAGAGGATACCAAAATAAACTACCGGTAAATGACACCATAAAGAGACAACCAGACAATTTGGAAGGTGAGACATTCTGCAGTACTGAACCCTTCAACAATTAGTGTTGTGAAAAAAAGAGTCTACTAATTATTAAAAGATAATTTATGCAGTGACTGCTTTCCAAAGAGTCCCATATGTAAAGGTTGGGGTGGAGAATGTTAAAGAGTAAGTTTGCAGTAGAGAGGACAAACAGTACCTCAGCCAAGTGATCAAGGTCACCATCAACAGCGACAAATCATGTTGGTAACATGTACTCTTGATAGGTGATGGGAATGGCACATTACCTCTGTGGCCGTCCTTCCCAAAACCCATAACCTGGTCTCTATCATGAGACCAAAAAAACAAACAAATGATCAGACAAATCCCAATTGACGGAGTATACAAAATACCTGACCAGTACTCCTGAAAACTATCAAAAAGAGGGAAAGCCTAAGAAACTGGCAGAGCCCAGAGAAGCCTATGAAGTGATAATTAAATGTAATGTGGCATTCTGGATGAGACCCTGGGACAATAAAAAGACACTAAGGAAAAACTAAGGAAATCTGAACACAGCATGGGCTTTAGTTAATAATAATGCATCAGTATTGGTTTATTCATTGTAACAAATGTGCCACACTAATGAAAGATGTTAATAACAGGGAAACTGGGTGTGGCATGTATGGGAACTGTATTTTCAACTTTTCTAAACTGGTCTAAAACACAAAGCTTATTTAAAAGAGAGAGAGACTGAGATCTAGGGAACATGATCAAATTAAATGCTTGGATCCTGATTTATACAAACCCAAAAAATATGTTCTTTTGGGAACTATTAGAGAAATTTGCATAAGTGGGTATTAAGTGACAATTGAATTATTATTAGAGGTTTCTTTCCCTACATTGATAAGATTCCTTTCACTACATATGGAAATGTTATTTTAAGATGCATGCTGAAAAAAATTATTTTTGTTTGCCCTCAGCATAAATACCAAACTTTTTCCCATGGCCTAGATCTAAGCCCCTGTAAGCTATGGTGCCGCCACCTCTCTAACCTCGTTTCCTATCACTCTCTGCTTCACTCACCGAAATCCTGCCACCTCAGTCTTCCTTCTGGCTCCTTCTGCTTTAAGGTTCTTGCCCATGATACCTTCTCGTGATGGCCAAAACAGAAGGGGCCCCTACCTCCGACTGCTCTAGCTCATCATCTGGTTTATTTCCTTCAGAGCCTGTTTTTTGGTTTGCTTACCATCTGTCTCCTCCTACTAGAATACAAGTTCCTTGAGGGTAAAGAGCTTTCCCCAACTTGTTCACCATCTCTCCAGCATTTAGAACTGTACCTTGCTCACACAGTTCAGGCCCAGTAAATATCTGTCCAGTTAATGATTCAACAGATCTTCGACTCAGACCATAACCACCACAGAAATCATAAGCCATTCTAAGTCACGGCCACGTCCCTTGATATTAAAACATTAAAGATGTCTAAAAGGACACTCAACATTTTTCCCTCCAGATGGCTTCAATCCATTCCCTCATTTATATAATTTCATATTTAAGCAGAAGAGGCAGACACACAGAGGGAGTCCTGGGCTTGAGTTCCAGACCTGACACACAAGCTAGCTGTGACTTGGACAAGGTGTGAACTGGGAAGGTGGCACAGAATCGCGAAAGTCAGCTATAGCAGCTGAGGCCCAAGACATTCCTGTCCCCACAGCTCACTGCTAACTCCTCTCATCACAGTCCATCAGGCATCTGGGAGACCGGTCCCATCCTTACCAATAGCGAACTCCACGAGGGTCTCATTCTCCTCCGACAGCGAATCGAGAAATAAATCCAGGACCTGCAGCTGCCGCAGATACTCGTAGTTGCCGGGGTCATAGGCAAAGTTGGCGAGGTTGGCCAGGACTTGCTCTTTGGCGTCTGCGGCGAAAAAGCAGCACTGGAGCCAGGTCCGGAGCGGCGGTCACGGCCAGGTCCCTGCCCCGTCCCCTGGCTCCCCGCCCTGTCGCTCTCACCTTGGCTCTCCGTCTCCTGGAATTCCGTTACCAGCGCCTGCAAATATCCCAGCCGTCCGACGTGGGGGTCTACCTTCGGCTTCTGGGCCATGGTCGGGGCGGCGGAGGGTCAGGCAGGGGGACTGGCAGGAAAGGGTTGCAGAGGAGGCTGGAAAGCCGGGCGAGGACCTCCCTGGGCCTCCACCAGTCGGGGCCACGGCGGCCCCGGGTGAGAAATAGGTTCCTTTCCTGGCTTCAGGTTCTGCAGTAATTTGCAGCTGGAATTGAGGTGTGGGGATGAGATGGGGTATCTCAGGACTTTGTCAGAGTTGGGTGTAAACATCTAAATGGGGGCGGGGGAGACAAGGACGCGACTGCGCGACGAGGAAGAGAGTAGCACAAACCAGTCGCCAGTTACCGGGCTCGATTTTCGGTTCCATCTCGGGCTTCCGGCGGAAGCCGCGCTAAGCTCCGCCCCATTAGGCGGAAGGGGTTGGGCCGAGGTGAGCGAGGGGCGGGGCCGTCGCTGAGCTCGACGCGCGTGCGCGGTACGCCTCACGCTTTGCTGCTCCGGCCGAGGGTGCGTGGCTGCGTTTGTGATGGTTAGGAACCTTTAGGACCCTTAGGCGCTCTGAGGGGCCGAAGGGCACCTAGGTGGGGGGCTGTCGAGGCAGAAGCACCTCCAGACCCCCTGGCACCTGACGAGGGGGCACAGGCCAGCCTCCTCGACCAAGGGACGGTCTTCTGGAGCGTCGCCCCTTGTACATGGGTCCTTGGACCCTACCTCCTGGTCAGCTTTTCCAAAAAGCCAGGCGAGCCTGGCACCCCCTGCTCTCCAGCCCTGAGCCGAGTCCGCTGTAACTCTGGCCAGAAATCTCGGCAACCGAGGAAGGCTCTTTGTCAGCCAGGCTGAAAGACAGCGCTGGCAGTGCCGACGGGCAGTAGGAACCTCCGTTCACCCAAATGTACCGTTTTGGCGACTTTCTGGGTTGTGGAGCCCTGGATGCTGAAACCCTTTGGCTCAGCTCTTTTCTCGGGGCTTCTCGGTAAGGTGGTGTGTGGCCGAGACCTCATAAGCGCAGGAGAGAGAGTACCAGGGAGGGAGGTGGCCCTGCCGTACTCCTATCGTGCTTGAAAATGTGAGGGTAAAGGGGGTTTGGGCTGTGAGCTTGTTGAGCACAAGGACCGTGTGCCTTTGGTCCTGGGCCTGGCATGAGGGCAGAGTGGCCACCATACTCCAACCTGCCAGAGCCCCATTGGGAGCAGGCCCCATCCATGTGGCCTCAGGTCCCTGTGGTCAGCCCCTGCCCTAAGCATCACCCCTCCCCCCGCAGGGGTGGGGGTGGGGCAGGAGTTACGCCCCTAGTTTGAGTGCTTGGGTACTATGGCTGATCCATGAAAGCGGTGGTCCCTGGCAGCCTCACCAGGCCCTTCAGCTTCTTTGGGGAGCTGATGCAACCTAGGGGACATCTCAGCCGGAGGCTTCCCTGCCTCTGGCTGGACAGAGCAGCAGAGGCTTTGGGACAGGATGGAAGTGTGTTCCACCCTCTGCTGCTCAGGAACTGCCCCAGACCCTCTAAGGGATTCCCAGAAAATCAGCTAAGTGTGGGTTCTGGAATCAGATAGGGCACCCACCTCCCTCATCCATTCCCTCCTGCAGCCTCAGAGACCCTTCTCCTGAGGGAGAATTCTCAGGCCTTGATTTTGTGCTCAGGGAAGCAACCCGTTCTTACTCCTCTCTGCCCAGTGCCCAGCTCACAGTAGATGCTTCATAAGTATCTGTTGAAGGAAATCAGCCTAGAGATTATTGCTACTCATGCCCAGGGGGAGAGGAGGTAAAAATCCCCAATGCTGAATGTTTAGATACCTTGTTTTAAGGAAGTAGGCCTATTAGGGCATATACATTTCAAAGCCCCAAAGCATTTTACCAACACACCAGCCCAAACTCCCTCCTTTCCCACTCCATTAAAATGGAGGAGACCACGTCCATTAAAACAGAACTTGGTAAAATGTGGCCAAGCTTTCCCCCTTCAGTACACAAGCAGTGGATGGTGGCCAAGAACAGGGTTGGGTGGGGAGCAGGAAGGTAGTGGGATGTCCTCAGGGTCAGACTTTTCAAACTGGAAGAGACATGCTTATCCAGGCCAGAGACGGTGAACAATTTGCCCAAAGTCACACAGCAAACTGGCGGAATCAAACCTCAACTCAGCTCTACCCTAGCCCAGAGCCCTTTGCTTCACCTGTGCATTACCCTCTGTGGCCATAAGGGGGCACTCATGGCAGGGTCCCGAAGACGACATTCCCAAGGATGCTTACTCACGCCAGCTGGACCTGTCGAAGGCTAGAGCTGGGTCATGAAAATAAAATCAGCACTCCTGATAAGGTTTTCTTGTTGGAGCCTGATTGAACCTGAATCAACAAACAAGGTCCTGGGCGTGAGCTGCCCTCGCCAAGCTGGGAGAACTGCAGTGGGGGAGGGGGAATTTACTCCAGCCCTGATTTCCTGCTTTTCTTAGTTCACAGGGTTTATAACCTGCTGCAGGAAACATGGTTGTGTATAATTCAAACAAACTGTTTTTCCATGCCCTGGGTTGGTACCTTGCTGGGACAAGCCTGGGCTGACGACAGCTAGCCCCCGGGGTGATGACCTCAGGGAAGGGCACCAGCAAAGTATGTGTGGGGAGCTCTGGCCTCCAGGCCCCAGGCCCAGGCCAACGGGGAGCAGGGGTGGGCTGGCAGCTGGCCCAGCCAGCTACTTACCCCAGGGTTTGATACCTTTGACACGGTAGGGAGATGAGGACAACAGGAGAGGGGAGTGGAAGGGCTTCTATTGCAAAAGCAGCTCCATTTTCACAGAGGTCCTTGGGCCCTGCCTAGCAATCCTGCACCCCGCTTCCCTCAAGCCCCGCCTTAAGCTTCCCGGCCAAGATGACCAGGTGGGGCAAAGGAAGGAGGGAGACCCTGGAGCAGGCTCCGCGGAGTGTGCAGGGGGCCCGACTTCATTGATTCTAGGACCAAAGTCAGGGGCTTTCCTCCAGCTCTCTGCACAGACCATAGGATGGGTAATCCACCCCGAATTTAATCTGTCCAAACCCTGCACCCAGGCCCCGCCCTCCACCGCTGCAGGCCACAGCTCACTCTCTCCCAGGCCCTCCTTCCCAAGGCTCCAGTCAGCGTGAGTCTCAGCAACCTGTGCTGGGTCACTGGGACAAAGGGGGACAGGCGGGCCTCGGAGGACAGGCGAGCTCTTTGGAACTGTCTGGTGGAGGCTGGAGAAGGAGAGATCACACTGGGGGCATACAGACTGGACTTGTGGGTCCAGTGTGCTGAGCTATAGCAGCAGTGGGCAGCCAGCTGAACGGAGCTGGCCGGGGCCGACCCCAGCAGGGCTCAGACCCACTCTCCCGGGCCCCAAGTACTCGCGCCCACGAAAAAGTCAGGAGGACCGGCTCCTGGATTCTGCTCACTGGAAGGAACACTGAATCTTCAGAGGCCAGCCTCCAAGGTCACAGCTCCGGGCTGAGTCCCGATGTCAGAGCCTGGATGGCCTTTGGTTCAGCTTTCTGGACAGCACTCCACCCCAGCTCCCGGGGAAGCAGCTGCACAGCCGCTTCCTGGGCTGAGGCTGTGGTCATTCACTGAGCTTGGGTCTCAAATGCTGGTCACACACGTGATCCCAGGGCTCAGACGCTGGTCACATACGTGATTTCAGTGTACAGCCGTTTGTCAGACCAGTCGGTGCCCTCCGCAGTGTGGGCCCGCTCTGGGGCAGCCTCCGTGGCGGCTGCTTCTGCCTTGGCCTGCCTGCCCTGCCGCTCCTTCTTTCGCAGGGCACAGAAGCTGCCACCCATGAAGAGGGCGGCTGAGATGAGAAAGAAGCTTGACATGTAGAAAACGTAGCTGAAGTTGTTGTCAGTGGTGTCGAGGAGGAACCCTGGAGGACAGAGAGCAAGTGAGGCCACCGGGGCCACCGGCCTCACCCCCCCACCGCTGCAGCTCAACTGTGTGCTCTGAGAGAGCAGGAACTTTATTTTTAGTCTCTGCTGTATCCCCAGTACTAGGAATTGTGGCTGGCACCTAGTAGACACTCAATAAATAATGTTGAGTGAAAGGAAGCGAGGAAATACTAAACCTACTCTCATCCAGGCAGGAAGAGTATCGGGCCAAAGAGAACTTGCCCTTGGTGGCAGGAAGCCAAGGAGACAAGGGCCAATGGAGGCTGGGATATCTGCTCAGCCATGCCATGGGCCCACCCATACCTCTCTCCGCTTGCTGGCTTGGAGCATGCCCTTGGAAACCGGGACTTCCCACTTAACACCGAGGGGGAAGAGTCCCCATGGTCTTACTGTAATAACCGCTGCCACCTGTCTTGTTGACTGCCCCCCAGCACCAGGTGCTTCACGAACTGTCCCTTTGGCTCTGAACGTCACACTCCCAGCTGCCCAGCAAGCCCTCTCATGCGGGGTTCTGCTTCCGTATCTATTCGTACCCTGAGTGTCAGATGGGGAACAGGCTGGAGCTTGTCCTCTGGGGTGCTTGGGAACCTCACAAAATCCAAGTTCCTACCCCTGGGATGCTGGCCCGGGGCCTAAAATCTGTCTAGACGGTTCCTTTGCCTCACACCCTGTCCCTGTCTGTCCAGGTAATCTTCACGCACACCTGGCCATCCACCCTCCCCCGCTCCCTCCCAGGTCTCACCAGCCAGTGGGGGTGAGATGAGAATGGAGATGCTCTCTAGGACGGTGCAGAGGCCCAGGGCCCGGGAGAACCGATCCATGGGGACAACATCCATGAGGACTTGGAAGAAGAGGGCACCGACTCCGCTCATGGACACACTGTACACCAGGCAGTAGCCCACCAGCACCCGGAAGTCGGCCGACGCTGCGCACACCAGGTTAGTGACCCCGTTGAGCAGGACAGCCAGGCTGAACAGGTACTTGCGGTGACCGGCAAAGTCCCGCCGGCTCGCCACCAGCCCAGCCATGGGCCGCAGAAAGATGTTGCTGAAGCCGATAATGGAGATGAGCAGGGCCGCCTTGTGCTCGTCCACTCCGTGCCGCATGGCGTAGGGCACCAGGAAGACATGCGGCAGCGGGAAACCCAGGATCATCCACGCCACACCCAGGGTGAACACGCGGTAGCCTGCGTTGTGCCAGAGGATGTCGAAGGCCAGGTGGCGCTGGACGGCCCGTCCACACGCTGCCAGGCAGCCAGGCGCAGGCGTCTTGGAAGGTGGAGGGGGGCCTTCTCTGGATTCAGGGGCCACGCTGGGAGCCACAGGCCTCAGGATGGCCCCACAGACACAGCAGTGGAGAAAAACGCCACCGAAGATGAGAAAGGTGCCCCTCCAGCCCAGGCCCTCCAGGAGGTAGCGGGCGAGCAGCGGCCACAGTGTGATGCCCAGGGAGACGCCCACTGAGGCCAGGGCGTTGGCCAGGGCCTGCCGCTGGGTGAAGTAGAAGCCCAGCACAGTGATGGTCGACTGGAAACTGAAGCACATGCCCAGACCTGTGGTTGGAGAAGGGAGACCGGCTCGGGGGTGTTCTGGGGCCTCCCATTGAGCCCACTGAAGGGGTCACGGGGTCATGGTCCATGGCAGCCCTCCTTCCTGGCTCGCCCAGACCCATCTGCAGGTCACCGGGATGAGGACGGAATCAGCGTGCCTTGCCCCCTCCCTAGAAGCACGCTGCCCCTCAGATCTGCACTCTCAAAGCTGCCAGGGACACACGCGCCCTCTTGGCACGGCACCTGGGCGATCTTTAAAAACCTAAATCAAATTAAGTCTCTCCCCTGCTTAACACCTCCCCGAGACTTCCCATCATGCCGGGAGAAAAATCCAAAGTATTTACTACGCCCCAGAAGGCTCTGCACCGTCTGGCTCCTGGCCGCCTCTTGGGTGTCATCCGAGGCCACTCTCCCTGTCACTCACCATGATCCAGCCACATCAGCCTTCCTCCCTTCTCTGGACACCAAACGGCTCCCTACCTCGGGACATTTGCTGTGGCCATTCCCTCAGCCTGGAACATGCTTCCCGCGGACTTTCTTCTCCTGACTCAGCTCACATGCCACCGCCCCAGCCACTCCGTGCCTGTCCCTACTCAACCGAACATTCTAGAGAGAAAGCTCACAACCACCCATAAGCAGGGACCACTTGGGCTGCCCGTGATGCCACCATGGATCCCTTGTCCATTTTCTCCCCCCGGCCTCCTGGATGACCCGTGGGCTTTTTTCCTCTTTATACTTTAACACCTCACCCCTCCTCACTCCCAGCTGACCGCCTGGATTCCTGCCTGTGACAATGGACTGTCCATCCTCCCAGTCCAGGCCAACCCTCCACTTCTGCCCCATATCTTGTCCACTCGGAGGAATAGCCCTCTCGCAATTTTTCTCTCATCCATTTTCTCCTCTTTTCTAGGTCATGCTCCGTCACTGTTCCTTTTCTCTCCTGTTAAAAACAAAACCAAACCCTCTCTTGACCCCACAGCCTCTTCTGGGCTCCCGCCCATTTCTCTGCTCCCCTGACATTGAAATTTCTTGGAAGCTTTGTTTATCTAAGCTGTCTCCAATTTCCCTCCTCCTGTTCTCCGTTGAACCTATTCGAGTCAGACTTTCACCCTGACCTCTGCTCCAAAATTGCTCTCTTCCCAAGGTCACCGATTTCCACATTGCCAAGTCCAGAGAGACTCGTCCCCACTCCATCTGCTCCATCAGTGTCAGGACACAGCCGATCACTCTTGCCTCTTCTCAGACTCTCTTCACTCACTTTCTTGAGATACCCCACCCTCTTGATTCTCCTTCTACTGGTCACTTCTTCCTGCCTAGACCACCAGTGTGCCCTGGGGCACTGTCCTCCCTCCTCCTCTCGTGACAGCAGGCTGACACCTCATCTCAAAGCCTGAACACTGGCCACCTCACGATGCTCCCACTGCTCGCTCCAGTCCAGGACCTGCTCCCTGAACTCTCAACTGGATACGTCCTCACCTGAACTTCCCATCTCCCCACAGACCTGCTCGTTCACTTGTTTCCCCATCATACTTAGTGACTACGTTCATTATGCCAGTGGCTCAGGGCAAAAAGCCCTGGTATCACCCTGCTTGGCTCCTGGAACCTTGGGTCTGAGCTCCATTAGCTCCCTGTTCAAACTCCACCTTTCCTGTGAGGCCTTCTTGGACTGCCTTCCCCCAATCCTGCTTTATCTTTTGCATTGAGATGCAGGGTACTTACGACCTTTTCATTGTCCCTTTCCCTCACATAAGCAGCCCCAGAAGAGTAGGGGCTTTGCCTGCTCTGTTCACTAGTGCCGGGCACTCTTTAGTGGGTGCCCAGCAAGTCTCAGAATGGAATGACAGTCACCTGTGATGAATCCCGCCGAGAGGTAGAGCTGGCTGAGGGTGCGGCAGAAGGAACTGGCCACCATCCCCAGGCAGGCCAGGACGCCCCCCAGCATCACCGTCACTCGGCAGCCGAAGCGTCCCACCAGGATGCTGCACAGGGGCCCTATGGGGTGGAGGCAGGACAGGCTCGGATGAGGACCCGGTGAGCAGGTAGCCGCTGACAGGGTTGGTCTGGAGGGAGGGCAAGAGTGAGGCCGGGAGGGGGCCTAGCAGGAACTAGCCAGGAGGCTTACAGGGCATAAGCCCCGGAGCTTGCAGGCCTAGACTGATACCTACCCTGCCAAGGGCTGGCCATGTGGCCTGAGCAAGGCTGACTCCATACTGTGCCTTAGTTTCCTCCCCAGAGGCGCACCGTGAGGCCCTTTGCTGCACTGACCAGAGGCCGCTTCTATCCGGTGGGAACAGGATTGGCTCATGACCTAGGTGGACGCTCCTCCCTGGTGGTCTGTCTCAGAGGGTGGGGGTCCCAGGCATCTAAGTCATGGTGAGCACCTCCAGCCCCCCCTCCTACCCCATCCTCAGGAAGACTGGCCACGGGCCTCCCTCCATTCCTCCCCCCTGTCTAGGGTGGGCTGCTGAGGCCTCTGGAGAAAATTAGGTGGGGTGCCTTCTCCCCTACCCCCAACACCTCCAGCTACCACCAGAGCCTCGTACACACATTTGGCTCCTGTTCTCCTTCATCCCACCCTCACCCAGAGCGGCTTTCTCACCAGCCCAGACCCAGATGGGTACAAACGAGCCGGTCCTGGCCGGCTGCTCCTCCCCCTGCAAGGCCCCATTCACTGGGCGCCCTGCCCCCCAAGTCCACACATGGAGTTGCTCCAGTTATTCTCCCAGAGCGCAGCCAAAGGGACCGGGAAAGTACGGGTGTGCACAGAGTCTGTGTGTTTAGGATGGAGCGGGGATGTGTGGGTGTGAGCCAATACGAGTATCTGAGGAACAGAGGAAGGGAGCAGCCCATCCTGAGGCAGCTGTAGAGGGAGAGGTGAGGCTTTGGAGTGGACACGACCACTGACCCACACGTCTGCCCCACCCTCACTCTTGACTTCAGGAAAGGTAATAGTGGGAAAAGCCCTGAGTCATCGAGTTGGTGACAGCTTGGCTGTGATGGCTGAGGGTGCTGGGGTGGAGCCGGGCAGTAGGGCTTGTCTTTGGCAGGGGCACTGCTTCTGCCCTAAACTCACTCCGCAACCTTGGGCAGGCCTTGTACTTCATACTCGTCTGCTTTCCTCATCTCTAAATGTGTGTGTGGGGGTGGATGGGGAACACTTAGGATCAATGATAATTTCAAGTTCAAAATTTCTACCATACTCTGAGCGAGCACAGGCTAAAGATGTGTGTGTGTGTGTGTGTGAGAGAGAGAGAGACAGACAGACAGACAGACAGACAGGAGCCCCAAGCTGACCGAGAGCTGATGTGGGAGAGCTTCCTTGGAGCAGGGAGTCTAAAGCCAGCTGGAGAGAAGTCCCCCTGGATGCCTGGCTCCCAGTCCAGTCCCTGGCCCAGATCCCTCTCTGGCTACGTGGAAAGAACCACCAGAAATTCCCACTTGTGTCCCAACCTTGCAGGTGAGCCAGGCCTGGCCTTTCCCCTAGCCCTGAGCCCTCGCCCTGGGTGGCAGGTTCAGGGGTCATCCCAGCAAGGGTGGCACCTATCCCAGTCTGATCACCCTCCTAATTTGAGGGAAGGACCTGGAATAACATGCAGGCTGCTGGTGCCTGGTGGAGGGAATGGCGGGAGGCAGGCAAAGAGAGGGGGTCAGCTCAGGCAAGCAAACCCCCACCTGGGGAGCACCCGGTGGCCCCGTCACACCCTGCTCCAGTTGACGAGGACCCCCTGGAGGAGTCTCCTGAGAGGGCTCCCAGAGGCTGGGAGCAGGCCCCTGAGCCCACGGCTGCTGCGAGCCCTCCTGGGCAGCTCCTGACCTTCCCCTCCTGCTGGGGTCAAGGTGAGGTGGTCACATTTCTGGAGGAGCCAACCAGGAAATGGTTGGCTTCGTGAGAGATGAGGCTCTTGCCCTGATCCCATCTTGCTCCTGGGGTCTTCCTCGAGCCCCCTTTCCAGTCCTGAAGCCCCTGATGGTCTCCCGAAAGCTAATCATTCACAGCGGCTTATGTTTCCCCAGCTCCCAGCACGTGCTGAGTATCATGTGATCTTCCCTATACTCCCACGTGGGAGGTGGGTAGGAGGTGTTAGCTCCATATCGCAGGGGAAGAAACTGAGGTTCAGAGTGATCACCCAAGCCGTTCCTCCTCCAGTCTGTGCTGAGCATGGCGTTCCCACAGTCTGAATGTGTCCTTCAGTGGCCACCGTGAGGACTGGCTTTGCATCTTAGGCACCTCCCCGCTGCCTCCTCGCTTAGACTCCCCCGCAGCCCAGCCCACAGGGATTCCAGCCAACAGGGCAGGCCCTACTGCAATCAGGTGAAAACTTAGGAACTCACTCTGAAAAGCAAAGCCTTCCAGAGACAGAGGGACCCAGGAGGCCAGGGAGGCTTCGTCCCCCATCCCGGGCTCGTCTTCACCCCTCCCTGGGCCCCTCCTCAGGCGGCTTACCCCCGGCGTGGAGCATGGCTGTCAGGATGGAGGGGAACCAGGAGGTCTCACTGTTGCTGGCCTGGAACTCACGCTGCAGCTCGGTGAAGAAGATGCCGATGCACGTGGGGAAGCCCAGGGTGAGGCCCTGGCTCACCATAGAGGCCAGCAGGACCACCCAGGCCCAGCCGCCCTCAGCACGCTCCAGGGCCTGGGGCATCCTCTGCTACGAAGGCTGTTGTCACGGCCTCAGTCCTCACCGCCACCGCCTGGGCTGCCCGGGGAAGGGACAGAATGGAGCTGTCAGCTGCTGCCTTTCCTGGGTGGCTGAAACCATCCTGGCAGCAGGTATCAGAGGAGCACCACCCCCTGGGAGGTGGCTAGAGGCCCACATGTTGGCCTTGGCATCTCCTTTCACCCACTTCCCAGAGCCAGCCTGGCCGGAGGGGCAGGCAGGTGCGCGATCCGTGGGACGACTCAGGTGGGTGGAACTCTTTCTAGCCTAGCATCACCTGGTGGTCAGCAGGTGTGGCTTCCTGGCCCAGCCGTGGGCCCCACACATAGCAGGCACTCAGAAACTGATGACAGAACGGAGCAGGTTTCCAGAGCCAGTGCAGGCCCACTGTCCCCACAGGCACACACGGGCATGTTTTCCAACATTCACAACCAGGCTTCCTGCACACGAACACAGACTTCCGCAAGGCTACCTTCACAGCAAGGTTCAGTCGGTGAGCCAAGGTGAGCAAGCTGGTTCTGGGTGCAGCCACAGGGTGCATGGCTTAACATGGGCACCAAACCCGCAGCCTTCAAGGAGAAGGCATGGGTCTCATCCTGAAGCCCTCGGAAAGCCCCCGCAACGCTCCTCTTACAGGGAGTCATGGACAAGAGTCAAGTGGGACAATCATGATGAATAATGATCACCCACAAGGGCTTCTCTGAGCACCCACCCACACACCCACACACACACACACAAATACATACACTCACAGATACATACAGTCACACAGGGACACATACCAAGACAAACGTACACATATACACATATGCAGACACACACATACACAGGCACACACAATGCCGACAGACACGTGCTACACAGGCACACACACCTTGACATCTTTGGCTTAGTCCTATCTCAGTTCCTTGCCACCACCAGGCTACAACCCCTCATCACAGAAGCTGCCATAACCAGGCCTCAAAGTCCCAAGGTCCCCTCCCCAAATGCAAAGTTCTTTTCCAGACCCCCCCCCCCCCCCCCCCGTCCCCATACCCTCAGATCTCACCCCCACTTAGGGCTCCAGGCTAGGCAGGCAGGGAGAGCAGGCTTCACCTCTGTGAAGCCAAGGGTCCCAAGAACGATTGTTCCCACAGCCTGGCTCCTTTTAGCCCCAGGTCCAGGGAAGATCCATGGAAACTCAGGAAACTCTCAGAAATACGAAACCCTCTCTTCCTGCCAAGGCCAGCACTCCACACCTTTCCCCCCGGGGCCCAGGAGCTTTAAAATAGCACCTATGCTGGACCCACCCAAAAATGCTTCCTTCACATGTTCCAACTCCTTTTTGGCACACAGCCCTGCCAAGGTGACCATCCCATTTATCCCTGCCTCAGGGTGTACGTGTGTGTGTGTGTGTGTGTGTGACCCTGAGCCCTGGGTGTGCACCCGGAGCACCTGCTGCCCTCCTGGCTCCTGCTGGTCACAGGGGCCCGAGACCCTCCCTCAGCCCCAACCCTCCTGGCCTAGCTCCAGGCTCAGGCAAACATCAGATACAGGTCCGCCAGCAAACTGCCTCTCGCCCCTTCCAGGATTTCTGTTTCCTCAGCAAATGGAAAGGCCACGGATGCCACCTGATCCTCTCCACAGTGACCTGAATGTCACGTTTCCACACACCTCTCCACAGCTCGCCCCTCCCCCCAACATATCCCAGGACCTGCCACTTTCCCCTCTTCCTCCCAGATGGGCCACCAGCCTTCCAGTGCTGCCCTGACCAACTCGTGCCACCCCTCCCCTGGCACTCCCAAGCCCAGGGAACCTGCCACTTCCCTTCAGAGCAGCATGCTGTCACTAGGAGGTGGCAGGAAGTAGGGGCGATCCGAGAAGAGACCCCCACCCAGCACCCTGCTCCCCAGCTCCGGTCCCTTCTTGTTTGTCCTTGCCCTACCCCTCTGTGGCGAGGTCCTTTTCGTGACGTGCTTCTTGGCAGCCACTTCTCTGGGCAGCACCTCTGGGGACTTTCTCCAGGATTCTGACCTTCACTTTGCACCCACTTTCCCTCCAGAAACTCCCAGTGGGGCTGGCTCCTCACAACTTCTCCCTGGGGCCTCCTGGGACAGTTGGAGCCCAAGGAACCGAAGGCACCTTTGCCCTCTCTGCTCACTGCCTCCCAGGTCTAGGGGCCCCTCACCTCCCTCTGGGGCCTCCTCTGGAGACTCAGCCTTCCATGAGAGGGCCGTCCCCTCCCGTAGCCCCAGCAACCCCCAAGTCACACACACACAGCTTTCATGTCTGACTGATCGTCCAGTCCCCATCCCCAGTAAGCTGCCCCCGTGTCCCTCTGCCACCCCAACACACACACACACACACACACAGTGTTTCTGAAATCCTTAGCCAGAGAGGTCTGATTGGTCCTTCAAGACTCCGCTACTCTGACCCCCCACCCCAGGCTGGGCTAGGCCCCCTTCCTATTTTTCTCTTTAATAGTGGTCTTCACACCACACTGGGGTGGTGGTTCTTTTTTATCTTGTCACCCCTGCCCCTCCTCTCCCTTCTACACTACAAGCAGGGACCTGTTTGCTCACCAGTACCAGCTCTGGCAGAGAGCACCAAAGATAGCATTCATGTGACCCACCTGTGTTCCCCAGAAGGCCGGCAAGCCCAGGACCCAGGGCGACCCAACTTCCTGGCAGGCCGGTCCATTCCAGAAGACGCGATGGAGCAGAGCAGAGAAGAGATGGGGCTGGGGGCTTCTGCCTGGCCCCTGGAAGGGACGTGGTGTCTCCTCCGTACTGGGAACCATGAATCATGATCCCCGCCTGCTGTGTGGTTGGGACGAGAAGAGAGCTGTGGCTGGAAGATACCTCCCTGTCATTCCCGGGACTGGAGATAAGCTGCTCTGCACAGCTGACCTCAGCCCTCGGGGATTCAACCCCACCACCACCTCACCCCTAGAATGAGGCCATCTTCATGCCCAAGTGACAATACCAAGATGACATTCCTTGTCCTCCCATCATCACATGGCCCCTGGTCTGTTTTGGGGAGCTTCTCCTCTGATGAGCCCTCAGAATCTCTTCCCTCCCTCTGAGCTTGCAGGTGTGGTCAGGAGGAGGAGGTGCACACGGGGTTGGGGTTACCCGGCTGGTGTGCGGAGTGGAGGGACCGCCTGCTCTCTCTTCCTCTCAGGTGGGAGAGCAGGTGAGAGGAAAAGGAGGAATGTGCAAGAACAGGGCGCCCCAGGAGGTGTGTCTCCTCCCAGACCCCACCTCGGGCGGGGCGGGATCCAGGCTGGGGGCGCGGGGCCCAGGGCCAGCGGCAGCACTCTGGCTGGGAGAGCTGCAAAAGCCAGCTTGAGCTTGTGCCTGACAAGTCCTCAAGCAGGGGCCCCGGCAGGAAGGAGGCAGTTCCAGAGGTCAGCGAGCTGGGGCAAGTCACCCTCTCCTTCCTCTGCCCCCAGACGTGCCCCACAGTCCCCACATGGCCCGGGCAACCGAACTTCATGGCCTCTGGGCACCCCTGCCACATCCTCGCCGTCCTGGACCTAGTTTCCTCTGGGCTTCCCACTTCAGCAGGAAGGCTCTGCCCTGGGGAAGGCTCTGGGACGTCCAGGCGGCGCCTGCGTGCAGCTTTCAGGCCAGGCCGTGGGTGCGCCCGTCCCCCGGCCCCCCAAGCTGGGGAGGGCAAGCAGTCGCCCTGGAGCGACCCCGCTTCAGGCTGGGGCAGCTCAGGACAAGGACAAAAAAGGCTTTTCTGGATCCTCACCCCGAGCAGGCGGGAAGGGGCCTGGGAGGCCCAGGACGGGGCGGGTCTGCGACGGCGCTGCTGAGGTCCCCGGCGGCGGCCACACGTCTCGGGGACGTGGGAGGGGGGCCTGGGGTGCCCCCGGCTCCCGCTGAGCGCGGCTTCCTGCGGCCCGGCGCGCCCGCGGTGGAGGCGCCAGGACGGCGGGGCGGGCTGCACAGACCAGCCAGGAACCAGCGCCCCGGAGCGGCGGGTCGCAGGGCGCCTGTGGGCGGGACCACCTCGGGCCGCCGGGGCGCGGGAAGGAGGCCTCCCGTGGGGGTGGGAGGGCGTGGCCGGGGCGGGCACCCCTGATCTCAGCCGGGTCCCCCTTCTCTGAGTGGCCTGCACGGTCCAGCCGGGGGGCCCCCCGGGCTCGGAGGGCGCCTTTGCACGTCTTTTGCACGGAATTTGCATAGCCCACGACCTCGCTCTCCAGCTTCTCGATTTTCCTGTCCCTGATTCTAGGGCCTCAGGAGTGGGAGGGAGAAAGATGTGACTAAGAGACTCCACCTCCCAACAGGGGTGGATTGGAGGAGAGGGCAACCCCTCAGGCGTGGGAGCCTGTCAGAGGACGCCCACCACATCCGCAGGCCCTTCCATCATCTTCCCAAGCTGCCCAGCCTCGGTAGGCACTGTTTAGAATGTATTCAGTTACCACAAAGTTACAGTGATTAAGACAGCGTGGTACCGGCGTTAAGGGTATCAGGTACGCCAGTGGAACAGAATTGAGAAGAAGCCCTTACCTTTATGGCCAATTGATTTTCCACGAGAGTGCTCAGACAATGCAGTGTGGGAAGAATAGTCTTTTCAGCAAATGGTGCTGGAAAAATTGAAGATCCTCAAGCTAAAGAAAGAGGAATCGCACCATTTAAATGGAAAAAAAAAAAAGGATCAGATGGAAATGGAAGAACTGAAACTATAAAGCTCTTAGAAGAAAACATAGCCATGAACCTTCATGACCTTGGATCTTCGATCTGACACCAGAAGCACAAGTGATAGGAAAAAACACTTAAATGAGACGTCATCGAAACAAAAAACTTGTGCACCAAAGCACACCATCAGGAAAAATGAAAAGATAACCCTCAGAACAGGAGGAACATATTTGCAAATCATCTATCTGATAAGGGACTTGTGTTGAGAACACTTACAACTCAACAACAGAAAGACATCATTAAAAATGGGCCAAGGGTCTGAGTAGATGATTCTACAAAGACTTACAATTGGCCAACGCGCGTGAAAAGATGCTCAACACCCTTATTCACCAGGGAAATGCAAATCGAGCCACTATGAGACACCACTCCCCACTCATCACGAGGATGGCTTAGCATCTGGGTGAATCACGTAGGAGATACTTGTGTCAAATTGTAAGGCACGTCTTAGAGATAAGACATCCCTGGGCCTGTAATTTATCTATTCCCCCAATGTCCCAGTGCTGGGGTTGCTCTGACTTGGGGATATTCAGCTTAGCCTGAGGTTCCCTGGATATAAACATTGGGAGGAGGGAGTGCTGCCCACAGTAGTCACCCACTCCCCCATTCCTGGGTCTTAACAACCCAAGCCCAGGGCCTGAGATCCTTTACGAACATTTAATTACATTTAATGAACGTTAATGTTTAGTAGTATCCAATGTTTCGGATTACTTGAAAGCTCCAGGCAGAGCTCCTGGTCCCCCTGCCCCTCTTCCCAGATCTTGGCCTTTGC
Organism: Craseonycteris thonglongyai; assembly: GCA_004027555.1. Classification (NCBI taxonomy): domain Eukaryota; kingdom Metazoa; phylum Chordata; class Mammalia; order Chiroptera; family Craseonycteridae; genus Craseonycteris; species Craseonycteris thonglongyai. The sequence goes on from PVKE010005607.1 coordinate 48,823, forward strand.
TGAGAGTCTGTTGTCGCTGGCATGGCCAGAGTGCCCTCTGCTGGGTCGATGGGGACAAGGTATGTCCCTGCTCTCCTGGGTGCTTGCTGACCCCTGGCCCCTCAGCACCTTCCTGTTCGCCGCCACCTTTACTTCGCCAGCTCCAGGGCAGCTTCTCTGTCCTTTCTCCCCGTCATTCTCCTCTGCCCAGGGCCTGTGGCAGCTTGTCCACTGGCCCCACAGGTCAAGGCTGTGCCGCCCAGCTAGCTATTTTTCCCAAGATCTGAACTCAGATCGGGTGAGCACAACCTGTCCCAGGGACCCACTGCTCCCACCCCCACTCCACTCCAGTCCCCACCTCCTTGGGGGCAGAGAAGTCCTGATATCTCCCTTTCAGGGGCAGCAGGTTACCTAATGCTGAGGCTGGGCTAGAGAGCAGGACAAAAGAAATCACAGGGTGACCTCTTACCTCCTGATTTGGGATGGTCCCTGTGCTGAGCCCTGCCCTGATTTCAGGTGGGTGGAAAAGGGCAATGGTGATAAGTCAGGCAGGCCAGGCACTCTTAGAACTACAGCTTGGACATAGCCCTCGCTCCAAAGGTCCCCCTTTGCCCCATCCCAGCCCAAGAAGAAGCTGTTGGAGTGGGGATTTGGGTCCACTCCTCATCCTAAGTCCCCTGTTTCTTAACCTAAAGCTCCTCAAAGCCTGGCCTTTGCCCACCCTTCCAGCCCCAAATCACTCTTGCTCACTCATTGCCCTCTAGCCACCCTGGCCTCTGCTTTCTGTGCTCCCTCAGCTGTGGAGTCTTTGCCCCTGCTATTCCCTCTGCTTGGAGCGCCATCCTAACCCTCTTTGCCTAAATAACCCCTGTCATCTCAGATTGTAGCTCAGGTGTCACTTCTTCCAGGAAGCCTTCCCTGATTGCCCGGTGAGGTTGGTTCTCCCAGTTCTTAGCACATTCCCTTTCCTCTTGGCCCTTTATACAGATTTATATCAGGAGTTGACACACTTTTTTCTGTAAAGGACCAAATGGTAGACTTTGTTTCACAAGCCAGACAGTTTCTGTCACAATTACTCAACTCTGCCATTGTAGGCAAAGACTGCCACAGACAATATGTAAACAAACGAGCATGGCTATATTCCAATAAAGCTTTATGAACACTGACATTTGAATGTCATAATTTTCATAGGTCGCACAATGCTATTCTCTTGATCTTTTCCCCCATTAAAACATGTGAAAACCGGGGAAGCCGGGGTGGCTCAGTGGGTTAAGCGCTCACTTTGCAGCGCCGGGGACCAAGGATCGAATCCCGGCCCCGGCCCGTGCAGAACCATATGCTGAACTGAGAGTTCCCCCAGTTCAGTTCTCTCTCTGTCTCTATATCTCTCTCTCTCTGTCAAAAACAATAAAAATAATAATAAAACATGTGAAAACCTTTATCAGCTTGTAAGCTATACAGAAACAGGCAGAAAGCCGTCGTTTATTGATTCCTGCTTAAACAATTCTGTTATCAATCTCTCTCTTTTGCCATCACTAGATCATTAAGCTCCATGAGGGCTGGGACTGAGTCTGTCTCAGCTCACCATTGTGTCCCTACTGCCTGGCAAATGGGAACAATATTCTTCCCTCTTCTCTACCACCCACACACACCCCAGCTCAATGGATACTTGCTGAATGAATAAAAATAGTCAGGTGCACAGGCTAATTCACTAATGAGGTGGGTACTATCATTATTTTGCTTTTTTCAGGTGAGGCATCTAAGGCACAGAGAAGTTGAGTAACTTGTCTAAGATCACACAGCTGTAAGTGGCAGAGCCAGAATTTGAGCCCAGGCAGTCTGGCTTTAGATTCTATGTGCTTAGCCGTCACATAGTGCTTGTTGAGGACTGTCATGGTGGCAAGGTCAGTATGATGTGCAAAACAGCTTGTCTGCATTGCAGCCCGCCACAGCCCTGCCTACCATCCACCTGGAGCACACTCCACGTCTCAGGTCTTCTCAACTGCTCTTTAGAGACGCCTGGCATGGGATGGCTCCTTGGTCATCTCTTCCCTCAAGAGCCTTTATCTCAGTGTATGGCTAGAAGTTAGGGTCTGTCCCCCACACCCCACAAGCTACTCCGGGCAGTGGGGGGAGACTGGGTCTACTTTGCTTCCCACCCATTCCCCATGGGAAGCCCTATCTATGCCTGACCCACAGGAGCCACCCAGGGGACGTTTGTGAAACACTGGAGCATCTCCAGTGTGTGTGAAATACAAAAGCAACAGACACATGCCCTCCAGCCGTAAGTGAGAAAGATTCAGCTTCCAGAAGCACTTGGCAGAGAACCAAAAACCTGTTAATGGGTGCCCTTGGGCTCCGATACTTTATAATTTATCTTGGCAAGGGTGAGCAGCTGAAGGCATATTATTTAACTTTTCACCTGAAGTGTGGGTGAACAGACGCATTACTAACAGGGGCAGTTGGAGCATGGCTGTTCTGTGCATTACAAGACATTTGGCATCCCTGACACACACACCCCTGCCCCCGGGTCCAGCTGCTAACTCCTGATAGTGCCCCCTAGACATCTGACACCCTCAACTAGGGTGAGGTGAGGCAATCGGCTGGGGCTCAAAATTTACAGAGATGCACACAAACCTTAGTAGTCGAGATAAATGATAATAGTTAGAAATGTAGGTCAACAAGCTGTGGCCCATGGAGCCATCTCCTGGTTCCAGGAAAGATCAGAGTGGCCTCCTGCCCTCCTACCTCTGAAGGAGCTCCTTCAGGCCTTGGTCAGGCATGGAGACTGAGATGAACTACCCTGCCTGCCCCTCGTCAGATAGAGAATTCATATATGAAAAATGTGGGTGCCCGGAGGGACATATGCAGAGAGGGTTATGGGAGAAGAGAGGAGGGAACCCCACTTGGCTTAGGGATAGGAGGTGTCAAGACCCGCTCCCTGGAGCACAACCCATCTTATCCAAGTCTAAAGGTCTGAGTCGGAGAAAAGAAAGAGTCAGCAATGAGTAGGAGTCAGGAAGCGGGTGAGAATGGAAGCGTGTTCCAGGTGGAGGGAATGACATGAACAAAGCCAGCAGGTGATAGAGCCAGCGGTCCGCAGGGTGCAGCCTGAGGGGGCAGAATGCAGTGGGGGCTGGTGAAGACCCAGGAGAGCTACAGGGGACTGTTTGTGGCAAGGAGCTGGGGGGGTGAGGTGGGGCTAGGACAGGGTCAGCAGGGCAGGCTGGAGGTGGTCCACCTCTCCTTAGCTGGTGGGACCTTGTCCAGGACTCTTTCTCACAGGAAAGGCGCAGAGTTGAGCTGATGTCTTGGGTGACATGCTCCTGACAGCCATTGGGTCCCACGATATGCTTGGTAGGCCCTCTGTCAGAGGTTCCCAGAGACATCCTCTCCTTTCCATCCACATCTGAGCACACACACTGTCCTTTGGGGAGGGAAGGGTTAAGGCTGCTGCCCTCTGGGCCTGACTCCTGCTCTTCCCAACCTGTGGGAGACCATAGGGATAGAAACCACTGGCTGCCAGCATCCTTTGGCCCCTAATGTGGTCCTCCTGAGTTTGGGTGAGACTTGGGAGTAACAACACGGAGGAAGCAACATCTGCTGCTTTGGCTGGGTTGCCTCTTGCCACCCACCTCGAGGGGGAATCAGGGAAGGAGTTAAGACAAATCTATGGGACAGATTTGTGCGATGTAATATTATGCAGCCAGCGAACAAGCCATTTTTGCATTTTGAAAGTAACTGTTAAAATGTGCAGTGTGCGATACTGGTAGAAAATGTACAACTATAGGAGTGGTAGTTCTGTCTTCTCGCTATCTATAGCTTTAGCTGCTCTGAGGTTCTATCTGCACAAGAAGACTGGAAAGAAAAGGAGAGGTTATTTCTGGGAGGGTAGGATTATGGAAGGTTTTAGTTTCTTCTGTATGTGTTTCTATATTGTGTACATTTTCTATAATGAATGTGTTATAGGAGAGGCTGTGTAGCATAATGGTTAAAAGAGCAGACTGCCTGGCTCCCCAAACTATATACTTTGTGACCCTGGACAAGTCATTTAGCCTCTCATCCTCAGTTTCCTCGGTCACACAATAGGGTAAGTACCTATTTAAGGATTGTTATGAGGATTAAATGAGTTCATATTGTCATGAACATTTTATTTGCAATGAAGAGTGGCTAGCTGAGAGGAGGCACTATGTGCTTGTTAAATAAAAGCAAGACTGCTTTCAGAGAATGCCAAAGGACTAATTTAAAATTACCCAATACAGGAACACAATCCTTTTGTAACGAGTAACAAGGAAACTTTTAAGTGAAATAATCCTTGGAGACAGATTAGCTTACAGCCTTTTGGACTCACATTAAACAAAGTACTCCTTGCACGCTCTAAGGCAGAAGCAGGAAGGCATGACTGTGTGGGCAGCATTCCAGGGACAGGCCCCTCCCTGGCCTCTCCTCAGTGGGGGAAAGGGCGGGTATGGTAGGGTTCACTGATGTGGATGATCCAAGAGCACTGGCTGACCTGTACCCCAAAGGTCCCCCTCTGTGATACTTTCCCCATGGGGTACACACGCAGAGTTATGAGCAAAGACCACTGGCATTTTGGTTTGCTGGCTGGCCTCACTGACATGCATGCCTGCTTGCCTTTTTGGTTTTTTTAAATACTAGAAAGTATTTGAGGACCCCCCTCCCCCACCACCAAGGACTAATTGTGGACACCTATGGGCCTAGGAACTCCAAATGAAGAAGTACTGTTTAAGCAAATATCTCTTCTATTTGGATGTGGTTTCATGCCATGTATGTATGTGCCTGAGGGTGTCACAGTTCTGGAATCACACGCCACCCCAATCTGGAACTACACGTCCCTCAGAACCAGAAGGAACTGGCATGGGTAGACCCTCTCCTAGGCTGACCAGACGGACCGTTTTGAGAGGGACAGAAAACAATGGTACTCTCCCATTTCAAATACGTGTGGTCAGCCTAGTCCCACTGGGCCAAAATTCAAGGTGTCAGTAGGCTGACCGTACGTATTGTTTGAAATGGGACAGTACCGTTATTTCCTGTCCCATTGGTCCTTAAGGTCAGCCTACCCCCTTGTTAGCTCCCTGATGGGAAGGACTCTGAGGCCCATGGGGCTAGCAGAGCAGGCCCCTGTCCCTTTGGATCACACATTTACCTCCTTAACATTGTTACCTTGCCCAGGAGTGCAAAAGCCTGCAGCCCCTTGAGTCAGGAAGAATGAAGATGGGGGGTGGGGGCCTCAAGATTTAGGCATTTTGGCATGAAAGGTTTTCCTGAATATTTAGATTTCATTCCTACCCATCAACACAAGCAGCAGTCCATGGAGAAAAGTGCAAGGAGCAAGGTCAGCGAGAGACCCCAGCCCAGGCTTGCTCTGAGGAGCCAAAGGGCACCCCCCAAAACCACCTTCTTCTAACAAGACATGAGGGTGACTCACTTCCCCCAGAACGGGTCCCTCAGGGATGGAATTCAGGCATACCCCTTTGTGCCCCTGTTTGTACCGTGTCTGGACTGCAGGGATTTCCTCCCATGATTTCTACCATTTCCTTGTCAGAGCCAATCATTAACCTGACCAAGAGCCCTGCTGGAGAGAAGCCACAGGAACGAGTGGCTGCTGAGGCTGGAGATTGGGAGGTGGCTTCCCCAGAGGGGTGAGTCCCCCAGTCGTGCTCCTGCCAGGGTCACAGGGCAGTGGCCTGGCCGGGATCCAGCCTCTCTTGCAGATTTCCACACCTGCCCAGCAGAGGCCCGATGAGAACAGAGCCCCTTTGTCTTCCGGGCAGGGCTACCCTCTGGGAGCTGAGTGCCTGGGTCTGTGTGTGGCGGTGGGCAGAGCAGCTTTCAGGAACAGTGAGGAGGGCACAGTGGTTTAAGGTTTGCCCGCCCAGGATGGCCTCAGTTCCGCATCCCCTCTGGACTAGAAAACACCAGCTGTGTGAGAAGCTCAGCTCTGGGCAGGGGGGTCAGCAGCCTCGGAGGGCGGCCTGGACCTAGGCCCTCAGCCTTTCTCTTTTGGGTCTGAGATCACCCTGGGTTCTGGGGCTTGACCTGCAAGCCCCCAATTAAGCCAGTCACTCAGATAGAATCCCCCTACCCCAGATGGTAATGTGCCACCTCTCAGGCTGGCCACCTGAGGGGGCAGAGCCGGGGAGAAGCCACCTGGTCCAAGCCCCTCCCACTGTCTGGCTACAAGGCCTTTGGGGGGACAGGTACCTCTACCTGGTGCTGAGTAGCCAGCGCTGGTCTGGACAACCAAGGCCAGGGGCTTCTAACTGGGTTTAGGGAGCTGGGAATGTTGGGGGGAGGGGGGAGGCTGTGCACCGGGACAGAAATGACCCCTCTAGAGATCACAGGACTGTCCCCATTCCCAGGGAAAGCCCAGCCCTGGTGACAGCCCTTCTGCTGTGGCTGTGGGGACAGACAGCTCTGCCTGTTTCTCTAGGATTCCCGGGGCTACCGGGCAGGTGAAGTCCAGCCCGTGGGTCACCTGGCAGGTTCGTCGCCTACCCCCGAACCCGCAGCCAGGGGACCCCGCGGGCCGGCCAGCCTTCCCCAGGGCGCCCCCACCAGCGCTGGCGGGCAGCGTTTTTATTGGCCGCCGCCTACATGCTTGAGTGTGACCAAGGCGCCGCTGCTGAGCATGACGGCCGGGTAGAGCGGCTCCAGGACCGGGGCCAGGAAGCGGTAGATGAGGTGCAGGCCGCCCGCCAGGCCGTAGAAGGACAGGCAGCCGGCGCCGCAGTCGAGCGCCAGGCCGAGCGTGCGCTGGTAGCCGCCGTGCAGCACCGTCTGCCGGCTGTTGTGCCACACGGAGAACTTGCGCGAGTCCCACTCCAGGCACCACGAGTGGGGGTTGCGGCCCAGCAGGTGCGCGGCGCTGCGGCGCTGGGTGACGCCCAGGCACACCCACGAGTTGGACACCTCGGCCTCCCAGTAGTGGCGGCCCTGGGCCAGGCCGCGCGAGCACAGCACCTGCGGCCACTGCATGATGCCCGGGAAGGGGCCGCCCGCCGCCTCGGGCTCCAGCAGGATGCCCAGGTTCAGCACCGAGTGGGTCTCCTTGAACAGGAACAGCTCCGGGCTGGCCGAGGCCCCGTCGAAGTTCAGGTTGCAGTAACCTGGGGACAGGCGGTGGCGAGGGACCCGCGTCAGCGGCCCCGGGCAGAGCCAGGGCGCCGGGAGGGAGGAGGTCTAGGTCTGGTGGCATTTGCAACAGTCTCCAAGGGGCCCCTCTGTCCCCACCTCTTCCAGGCTCGCGTGGGGTGGGGGTGGGGAAGACACCGCTAGGAAGGATGAGTTGGGTCAACCGAGTCGTCCTCCTCCTCTGCTTCGCCAGACCCTGACATAGTCTCCCTCTGTATTTATTCAGGATGCAAGACTGAATGGGACTGAGGACAAATCCTGGAGGGGGTCGCTCTGGGGGGTTTGCCCAAGGCAGTGCAACCTTGACCTTGGAGATCTCAGAGAAGTCATTGGGGATTTGCCCCCCCACCCCCAGTCCAGCCTGGCAGAGGGAGCACCGAATGGAAAGGGACATGGTCTGAGGAAGACAGGCGCAGGGTCCTCCGCGCTGGCATGGCTCATGCCCAGGGGAGGTGGTGCCACACCCCAGTGCTGGGAGAGCGGGCTGCAGAGCCCGCCTCCGGGCAGGAGGTCAGGCGACGTTGCACCCATAGGGGTAGGACAGGACAGACTTCTCCCTTTCCTATCAGGGTGTTGGAGTGACAGGCCCAGCCCTGCTGAGGGCTCCAGTCCCAAGGCAAGAGAAAGCTGGCACCTCTGTGGAGCCCTGACCTGAAGAGAGGTGGAGCTGGGGAAGTCGGGGCACCCAGGGGCCATTCTTTCCTTCCCACCGGGGCCCGACCGCAGTACGGAGGACTCACACTTGAGCAGAGTTTTCCTGTCCACAGCTGGGGGCAGCACCTCATAGGAGTTCATTTTAATGCCTGGGGGAGGTGGAGGGGTTTTGCTGAGGTCACCCTCACAGCCCAGCATCCTTTCAGAGAGAGGCATGGGCTTCCCGGAGACCGTGTCCCCTGGGGAAGGCAGGGCCCTCTACAGGCGCCTGGAACCCCAACCCCCGCCCTGTAGGGCTGAGCAACCCCCAGAATACGGGTGAGCTTCCAGGGGCCCTAGGCCGCCAGGTACGGACCCTGCAGGAGGAGCTGGTTGATGAAGCTGAGACCCACGTCCACCAGCCGTCTCCGGAGCTCCGCCAGGGACCCTGGCAGCTGGAGGAAGCTCTGTTTCTCCTCACAGGTGGTGCCCATCAGGGGTTCCGTGCTGTCTGGGGAGTGCTTGAGCCTGGAGAACTCCTGTGTGCAGGGCAGGGCCGTGGTACCACCTGTTGGCCAGGGCCCAGGCAGGTGCCTGGAGCTCCTGCTTATGCCGGGGGTGTGGTAGTGCCCAGCGCCAGGGGGCAGGTGGAGAAACTGCCTGTTTTCAAACCTGGACACCTCTCTGCCCTGCTCCTGGTTGTTTGGACATCGTAGGGGAGGGCTTGGCCAGAGGCACGGCCGCAGTGACCTAGCCCATTATGCAAAGTGAATTTTTAGAAAACTATGGGGTAGGGAAGCCTGGATGGCTCAACGGGTGGCATGCTCGCCTTGCAGCCCTGGGGTCTGAGGATCAAGTCCCAGCCTCGGCTCGTGCAGACCCATATGCTGAACTGGGTGGGGGGGTCCAGTTCAGCCCCCAGCTCCAGGGGGTGTGCCTCCCATGTAGGAGGTCCCTGGCTGATTCCTGCCCTGCATGGCTCTGCATCCACCTGTGTGGAATGAAACTATGTCAAAAAACTGATGACGTACAACTATAGAGACAGCTCTGGGCCCTCCCCCTTCTCTCTGTCTCCATCTCTCTCTGCCAAAAACAATAAAATAAATCTTTAAAAAAATAAAAAAGGGGGAATCCAGGATGGCTCAATGGGTTGAGCTCTCTCTTTGCAGTGCCAGGGACCAGGAATTGAATCCCGGCCCCGGCCCGTGCGGACCCATGTGCTGAACTGGGAGCTCCCCCAGTTCAGTTCTCTCTCTGTCTCTGTCTCTGTATCTCTCTCTCTGTGTCAAAAATAAATAAAAAGTAAAATAAATAAATAAATAAGAAAACTATGGGGTGGAGGGTGTCTTTTCAGCCTTGAATGGCTTAGTGAGAAGCTTTGACAAATGCGTCTTCTTATGTGTGGGAGGTGAGGTGAGTAATTGCCCCAGGAAACTGCTCAAGGCTGTGATCGCCACTGAAGAAAAGCAGAGCTGGGCTAGGAGTTCCCAGGCACAGGGTTTGGGCAGCCCAGGGACCTGCCCGCAGAGAAGGCCGCTGCTACCAGCCCACCTCACCCCATCCCTGACCCCACCAGCTACCCTTTCTGGGACCCTCTTGCAGCAGTACCAGACCAGGCAGTGGGGCCAGGCCCGAGCTGAGCAACAAAAGGGGATTTCAGTCCAGGCTTCACAGATTGTTCTGGTCTCACTCCCAGCCCTGTCCAAGTGAGTGTGGAGAAACTTAGAC
>PVKE010005608.1:5966-58322 GCA_004027555.1 Craseonycteris thonglongyai
AGTGCATATTTATTTCTATTTTACTTTTTGACAGATAGAGAGAGAGACAGAGACAGAGACAGTTAGAGAACCGAACTGTGGGAACTCCCCAGTTCAGCACGTGGGTCCTGCCTGGGCCGGAGCCGGGATTCGATCCTCGGTCCTCATGGCCTCAAAGCGAGCGCTCAACCCGCTGAGCCGTCCCGGCTTTCCCCTGGATGTGTGTTAAGAGTTAAAAATTTTGACATTGACTAATATTTATCTATCTATAAATTATTTCAGGAGATTATGGACTCTTTACAGAAACTCAGATCTAATTTTACCTTAGTGATGGTTGCTAGGTAATGATTTGATGCAAATGATGCATTAAACATTTAGAAGCTCATTCTCTGATTTGAGTGGAAACTGTAGTGACTTAGAAGCTGATGTCCCAGGGAACAACTGATTGAGAAAAAGTATCTTGGAGTGCTTAATAAAAATAGACTGTAACTCCTCTACTTGATTTTCTTCCTCTGTTAAAATCAAAAAAAGAAAGAGAAAAATTGCCAGAGAAAAATGAGAGCTTTTTCCTAATAGTAGATACTGTCTCTGAACAAGTTCCATATGCTAACACTGTGCTAAGTATATTTTATACAATATAATTTTGTTCTCACAGCAGTCTGTTTATTTAGGTAGTATAGCTCTCATTTGAAAAGTAAGGAACAGAAAAATACAAACTAGGTCCTTAGCTTGTCCAATTTCCCATGCTTAGTTGAGTGGGAAAGGAAAGTAGGCTTTTGAATACGAGTCGCTTTGACTCATTTGATTTGTTCTTTTCATTATGTTAAAGAAAACAGGGGAAAATATCTATTCATCTGGGAATTGACCAGGCTAACTAGCTAAGTTTTGCCAAATATTTACAGCGCTCTAGGCTGGTACCTATAAAGTGGAGTCCAGTTCGCTCAAGTTAGCTTGACTTCAAAATAATTTTTATCAGGAGGTAGGGATCATTGTTAGGAACCTACTGTTGAAACAAGGAGAAAAACTGCATTTGGTAAGTGGGGTGATCACTATGAGTTATTCTATAACTTTTACTCTTAACTGAACCTTATAACATTGTGTTGTTCTTAATTGTGGAACTTTTGCATTACTTTTCTACTGCTTCTATATCAAATTACCAAACACAGAGGCTTGAAGCAAAACAAGCTTATACTATTACAGTTCCAGAGGTCTAAAGACTAAAATTAGGGTGTTAGCAGAAGTGCGTACCTTTTGGAGGCTTCCTGGGAGAATCTATGTCTTTGTCTTTTCCATTTTCTAAAAGACACCTGTGTTCTATAGCTCATGGCTTCTTCCTCCATCTTCATATCACATCACTCCAAACTTTAACTCTGTCCTCGTATAGACTCTCTGATAATGACTCGCTTGCCTCCCTTTCATGAGGGCCCTTGGGGCTTGATTTTGATTCAGGATCGTCTCATCTTAGAATCCTTAATCACATCTGCAAAAGTTTATTTTGCCATGATAGGTAAAACCTGCACAGGTTCTGGAAATAGACAATTAGGAGAGCTTTATTCAGCCCATCAAACATCAATTTGTTTTAATAAAGTAAAATTTGTACTTTAAAAAGAACAAAATTTATTATAGAACACATGTAAAGCTGTTTCTTAATGAATAAGTGTACCTGATTATCAAGTGTCACTGATTGTGTAATACTCATCGATACCAGGGAGAAAATGGGCAATCTTAAGGCTGATTTCAGACTGATGGATTATATTGAACCCAAGCCACTTGCCTTTTTATTCTACAATAAATGTCTTTTTTATTTTTATTTTTTTGGTTACATAAATAAACACTAAATAATCAAATATAATAATAAAATGACTACAAAAATATGTATGAAGATAAAATAAAAGTTTACTTGGAGTTTGTACACATGTGTTCTTTGGAGACCTTTACATGAATGTAGATCTATATATGTGTGAGTTTCTCTTTGTGTGTGTATTTCAACAAAAACAGGATCATATTACTCGGATACACACATCTTTACTCACTGTATGATAACGTGTGGATTTCAATGAAGTCAGCTGGTACAACTTTGATTTTTTTCAAGGACATTATAATAGTTTATGTGTCGATATAGACAGTGTATTCTGTCATTCACCTATTGATGGGAATTATTTTTTATTGTTTTACTTTATATGTGATAAGGTGAATGTTGTTTAAATCTTTCCCAGTAAGATTACCTCAAATGACCTACCAAGAATCATTTGCTTCATCTTACTTTTCAAACAGCAGTGAGGCACTTGACACTTGATACAAGAGAAGCCATCTGCTGACTTAACTGTTCAAGCTATAGAGTAAAGCTGAAAGGGTCTGAACCTATAACTTTAAATTCTTTGGCAAAGTAACTGACCCAACACCCTTAACAACAGTTCCTAGGCTTTGCTAACATTTGAGGCATGTATTTTATGTATCTGTATAGTCAGTTGATTTGGAAAGTTATTCTTAAGTAGACCTTGGAAGTATCTCATAATGTCTGTCATGGCTCACTTAAAGTAATTTTGAACTACTCAGAAAAGGAATGACTGTTTCACATATCTAATTTTTTTTTAATGGAAGCAAGTTTGTTTTGTTTTTTTCTATTAATAATATAGTTTAAGCATCTAGTAGCTGTTTCCTTACAGTCTGTCTTTTTCCTCCATCAATTTACTGATATTTTATCAAAAATCATGTGAAATTTTTCTGTTCAGTCAAACTTTATTTACATAGAATTCATCCTTTCTGTCTCTTCATTAGATGTGACCCTTTGCCCTCTCTTCCTTTACTAAGCTATTCTTCTGCCTTAATGTGAAAATAATTCAAGTTTTCTTTATTTTGTATTGACTACAATTTTCTACTTACTTTCCTGCACTACCTTCTGTTCCCCTTTTCTCTCAAACCCCATGTAAAGAACTATACAATGAAGGATACCAGGATAGCTCAACAGGTTGAGTGCTTGCCTTGCAACCATGAGGTCTGGCAATCAAATCCCTGCCCCAGCCCATGAAAACCCATATGCTGAACTGTGGCACAACTGGAAACCACTAGATGACGGAGAAGATTCTCACCTCCCATGCAAGAAGCCCCCAGTCTGGTTCCTGCCCCATATGGCCCCACATCACCTGTGTGAAATGAAACTGTCACAACCAATGATATACAACTTTGGAGAATGCTCTGGACCCATCCCCTTCTCTCTTTCTCTCTCTTTCTCTCTCTCTCATATTGATAGTGTTAACACTTCTTTAAATTTTGAAGAACCCCTCTCCAATTCAGTCTCATTTTACTATTATTATTTTACTTTGTTATTTATTTATTTTTTTATACTTTGCAGATGTCAATTATCCTCTTTCAACAAACCAGCAGTGGGTAGCTTCCATGTGTTCTTGACTAGTTGTAAACTTGATTAGTTCTTGATAATCACGTGGAAAATTGTGAATTCTTATCTTGAAAATTATTGTGCTTCGATCCTTATGCTTCTTTATATTCCTTTTTGTCCCTGGACTATTGTTTAATTTCATCTTTTTAATGCTTCCCTGTGTGAAAGTAATTTACAACTCAGGGAAAAATGCCAAAATCCGTAAAGGAATGAATATTAGGTTAAGATAGTTTTTTTGTTGTTGTTGTTTTTTCCTTTATTGTTGGCTTTCTAAGGCTTAATGATATCCACTTCTGTGAAAAGAAAAAGCAATAATTGGAATGATAACAGAAAATGTATTTTGTTTTATGCTATTCTGTTATTATGCTAAAATTTACTATTACCACTGTTTATTTATTAATGCCATTGTAGTTTCCTATTTTAAATAACCACATTAACCTTTAAACTATCCTGTCAACTTTCTAAAGCAGGGGTGTCCAACTTTTTGGCTTTCTTGGGCCACACATAAAATACAGGCACATCAGTGTTACATGATGAGCTAAAAAAATATATACATATGCAAAAAGTTCTCAGTGTTTTAAAAAAGTTTATGAATTTGTGTTGGGCCACATTCAAAGCAGTCTTGGGCAGCCTGCAGCCTGCAAGCTACAGGTTGGACAAGCTTGTTCAGAAGCTTCAAAGGAAATGAATAACTTTAATACCAAATAAAATGTATTCTACTTTTTAATGTGTGTTTAGACAAACCAAAAATACAACTTGCCAAAATTTTAACTGGCATGTCTAAAGTTTATAATGTTAGGCCCTTAAAATCAGTGTTATTAAAGCTCCAAGAAGTTTCAAAGTGGTAGAACAAAGATTATGTTAAGTCTGAGATTAAGCTGTCACATCAGAATAATTTGATTTTAAGTCTGGCTCCACCACCTCCATTAGTAATCATATCCTTGACAGAGACAAAGTTCATCCAATATGAGTACTTATTGCAGATGAGGTATTGATGTTTTCGTGTTACTGTGGTCAGTCAATAAGGTTAAAAGGATAAAGTTTATTTAGTTTTCAACATCGCCTTCTTGAAGTCAAATGTCTATTTAATTAGATTTTCCAATATTTGGCAAGGAAGCACTGGTAGTATCAGCTTTCTTCAGCTTGCTATTCAATAGCATCTTGTGAAATTTAGTAAAGACTGTCTACAGTAATATAAAACAGATATACTGCAAGTCTGTTTAGGAGAACATTAGGAAGTCCAATTTTTTGTCAAGATTGTTAATAATTTCTAAGAGTCCCTTAATGCTAAGTGGTTGAATCATGTCTGTATTTCCAAAGCATGACATTCATTTTGTAAGTGGCTTATGGTAATCTGTAGTATTTTACTTATTCAAATATTAAACAAAAAAATACATGCCTTATGTAATTCTCAAAATTATGTCTGAACTAAGCAGGAGATAATGAGTTCAGACTGTCATTTTATTTGTAGTACAGGCACCCTTCACATAATCGTTGCATTTGCCCCCACTCTATTGAAAAAATTAAAATAATTCTTTTTATAATCTGACATGTATAAAGAAATTAATAAATATTAAATTTAGGAAAAACGTGACCACATTCGTCGTACGAACTTTTATTTACTGAAAAACTTTACTTTTTATGATTTCCAAAAAAATTGCAATTTTTTTCAATAGTTCAATCTTTTAAACAGTTGATATAAATAATATGTTAAGTACTCAGCATGAAACAATGAATGAGATGGGCAATGAGATAAAATTCTTAACCTTAAAGGCATTTTCTTCTTAGTGTAGCAAATAGTCATTACATAAATTATAAACAGTTATTAACTATGTTACTGATAGCAATTACAAAGGAAATCTCTAACAAAACATAGCTGGCTGGTAAATATTTTAGGGTAGAATTTTTTGATCATATTTGTTCCTGAGGGATGCCAGGATAGCTCAGTGATTGAGTGCTTGCTTGACACTCATGAGGTCCGAGGTTCAGTTCCCACCCAAGCCCTTGCAACCCCATATGCTGAACTGTGGCAAAAATGCTAACCACCAGGATGGCTCAGCAGTGACCGTTCTTGCCTCCCATGTGGGAAGCCCCTGGTTGGATTCCCGTCCTACAACTGCCTTTGTGGAATGAAACCATGTCACAATTAATGATGTACAACTATGGAGACTGCTCTGGGTCACCCCCACTTCTTTCTCTCTCACCTTCTCTTAAACAAATTTTTTTTTAAAGTATCATTTCTGAATCAATATCTGACTTCAGTCCACAAAATCAAAGGGAATATCCTATCCCAGAATGTAGTATGATTCCTAGGACAGGATTTTGGCTATCTAGGAGTTGACAGTAATCTGTAGGTGATACTTAATCTTCATATTAATTTTTCCTCTTTTATAAAGTGGCAGGTTAAAATGTCATTTTAAATAATCTCTTTTGTTTTTTTTTTCTTTACCACTATTATCATGGATTTAAGTAATATTTTACTAATTTATTTAGTAAACTTGAAGTCTATCAAGCTTATATTTTAGTTGTAGTTGCAACAAATGCTATACCTTAAAGTCCTACCCATCGAAGAATATTTGTATATTCTACAAATATTCATTAAATACCTTCCATATGAACAATAAGTGATATATTCCTCAAGTTCTAGGTGTTTAGGAACTATATATTTTTCTCCATGTTCATATTCCTTTCTGTATTACATTATACAATATATAGTAGATTAGTAGTATTGATTAAATGATCAGTTGGAGACTAAATACAAAGATAGCATCAATATTCTTCAAAAGCTTATCACCAAATAAGTGAGATAATACAAATGCACAGAAAGCTGCTATATTGCTGGATGTGTAAAATAAGAACTATTATGTACCAGGTTTATAGATGTAGAAAATAATATTTAAAAATAAATGTAAGTGAAGATCAAGGTATAAGTAATTGTGGTGAAGTGAATTAAAATATAGACCTTAAAAACATTTATCTGGGGAAGCCAGGGTGGCTCAGTGGGTTGAGCGCTCACTTTGCAGCGCCGGGGACCGGGGATCGAGTCCCGGCCTGGCCCGTGCGGAACCATGTGCTGAGCTGGGAACTCCCCCAGTTCAGTTCTCTCTCTGTCTCTGTATCTCTCTCTCTCTCTTTCTCTCTCTCTCTGTCAAAAATAAATAAAATATATATTTAAAAAAAAACCCAAAAAAACATTTATCTATCTGTCTGTCTATCTATCTATCTACATATTTACTTACTTAAATTTATTATGGTGATGTTAGTCAGTAGAATTACATGAGTTCCAGGTATACAATTCTATAATACATCATCTGTGTTTTGCATTGTGTGCCCACCACCTAGAGTCAATTCTCTTTCCATCACCATATATTTGATGCTCCCCAGCTCCTCTCTCTTACCCTCAGGTAACCACTAAACTATTGACTCTGTCCATGTGTTTTTGTTTCTTTGTTTTTTTCAGGTTTATATCCCACAAATGAGTGGAAGTCGTACGGTTTTTGTTTTTTTCTGGCTTATTTTGCTTAACATTGTGATCTCAAGGCCTGTCTGTGTTGTCACAAATGGCAGTATTTCATCTTTCCTTAGGGCTGAGTAATTCTCCATTGTGTATGTGTGCCACATCTCCTTTATTTCATCATTTATCAAAGGACACTGGTTGTTTTCATGTCTTGGCCACTGAACAAGGCTGCAATGAACATCAGGGTACATATATCTCTATTGGCTAAAGTTCATATTTGGGGGGTAGATACCCAGAAGAGGAATTGCTTTGCCACATGGTA
Organism: Craseonycteris thonglongyai; assembly: GCA_004027555.1. Lineage (NCBI taxonomy): Eukaryota > Metazoa > Chordata > Mammalia > Chiroptera > Craseonycteridae > Craseonycteris > Craseonycteris thonglongyai. Next base: position 13,122 of record PVKE010005608.1, read on the forward strand.
ACTCTATTCTTAATTTTTTGAGGAACCTTCATATTGTTTTCCATAGTGGCTGTACCAATTTACATTCCCACCAGCAGTGTATGAAGGTTCCTTTTTCTCCACAGCCTCTCCAACACTTGTTGTTATCTGTCTTACTGATTATAGCCATTCTAACAGGTGTGAGGTGGTATCTCATTGTGATTTTGATTTACATTTACCTAATAGCAAGTAAAGTTGATAATTTTTTCATGTATTTATTGGCCATTTCTATGTCCCCTTGGGAGAAGTGTCTGTTCTGGTTTTCTGCCTATTTGTTAATTGGATGGTTAGTTTTTATGTTGTTATTGTTGAATTGTGTGAGTTCTTTATATATGAAGGTTGTCTGGAAAGTCTCGAGCCATATACTATGAAAAATATAGGCACTTAAGGCTGGATAATTTTTCCAAAGAGCCCTCATATTTTGGATATTAGTCCCTTATCTGGAACATTGCTTTTTTTTTTCTTTTTAAATATTTATTTTTATTATGTGTGACTGAGAGAGAGAGAGAGAGAAACAAAAGAGTGGGGAGGGCCCAGAGCACTCTCCATAGTTGCATATCATTGGTTTCCTATATACAGCGATCCCTCGTTTTTCGCGGTTAATGGGGACCAGAACCTTCCGCGAAAGCTGAAAAACCGCGAAGTAGGATTTGCCCCTAGGAATTTTCTCATTGGTTGATGTCGCACCGGAAACCAATCCCGCGCCTTTATGAGAGCCCGTGGGATGGACTCTGAGTCAGCTCATCTCTTTGTTTGACACGCAGGGATCCTTCTCTCTCGTGCATCCACATGAAACAACGCTCCTTTCCGCCATGTGGCTGCCGACATGGTGGTATTTTCTCATTTTTATTTTTTGATGAATGTTTTGGGGAAACCCGCGAAGCACTGAAGCCACAAAACATGAAGCGCGAAGTGGTGAGGGAACACTGTAGTTTCATTCCATAGGTGGGTGTGGGGCTGCCCAGGGCAGGAATCGGGCTGGGGCCTCCTGCATGGAGCCACCCCAGTGAGAACCAAACTGGGGGCACACCCCAGTTCAGCATATGGGTCCACATGGGCCAGGGCCAGGTTTGATCCTCAGACCCTGAGGCTGCAAGATGAGCACTCAACCCACTGAGCCATCTTGGCATCTCCAGGCATTGTTTGCAAATATTTTCTCCGATTTGGTTTGTTTCTTGCTTGCTTATCTATCATCTATCTATCTATCTATCTATCTATCTATCTAAATATTTTATCCCATTTGGTTGGTTTCTTGCTTGCTAAGCTATCTATCTAAATATTTTCTCCCATTTGGTTGGTTTCTTGCTTGGTAATCTATCTATCTATCTAAATATTTTCTCCCATTTGGTTGGTTTCTTGCTTGTTTATCTATCTATCTATCTATCTATCTATCTATCTATCTATCTATCATTTATCTATCTATTATTTAAAAGATTTATTTTGGGGAACCTGGAATGGCTCAGCAGGTTAAGTGCTTGCTTTACAGCCTAAGGTACCAAGTATCATATTCTGTCCCTGGCCCATGCGGACCCATTAGCTGAACTGGGGTGTGCTTCCTATGCGGGAGGCCCCAGTTCAGTTCTTGTCCCCACCAGTTCAGCCCCTGGCTTGAAGGGGTATGCCTCCCATGCAGGAGGCCCCCAGCCCAGTTCACGCCCTGCGTGGCCCCTGCCCACCTGTGTGGAACAAAACCATGTCAGAAACTGATGATGTACAACTATGAAGATTGCTCTGGCCCCTCCCCCATCTCTCTGTCTCTGTCTCTTTCTGTCTCTGTCAAAAACAATAAAAGAAAGCTCTAAAAAAAAAGAACAAGTTAAAAAAAAAGATTTATTTTGTTATTTTTGACAGAGAGAGACAGAGATAGAGAGAGAGAGAGAGAAGGGGGAGGGCCCAGAATAGTCTCCATAGTTGTATGTCATCAGTTTTACACATTTCTGTTCCACACAGTTGGGCTGGGACCATGCAGGGTGGGAACTGGGCTGGGGGCCTCCAGCATTGCGGGCACGCCCCCTCAAACCAGGGATCGAAATGGGAGGTGAGGACCTTACTGGTAGCCTCCCTCATGGGAAGCACACCTCAGTTCAGCATATGGGTCCAGCATCTGGACCAGGACCAGAATACAATTCTTGGTCTCCAGGGCTGCAAAGTGAGTGCTTAACCCACTTAGCCATCCTGTCTTTCCCTGCTTCTTTATTTTATTGATGGTTTCTTTTGCAGTGCAAAAACTTTTTAGTTTGATACAGTTCCATTCATTTATTTTTGCTTTACTTCTCTTGTCTTTGAGGTTAAATTCTTAAATTCCTTCCTGAACCCGAGGTTTGTAAGTTTAATACCAATCTTTTCTTCTATGCAGTTTATTGTTTCTGGTCTTATATGGAGATCTTTGATCCATTTTGAGTTAATTTTGGTATAGTGACAGCTCAATCAAACAGAAATGATATTATTTGAAAACTAATGAAAATAGTTGGGAATATCACAAAGTTCAGTAAAATATCAGATGGTTCCCTATAAGAAGTATAAATAGTAAAGATTTTTTCCAAGAAAACACTACCACCTGGATTTATGAATTCTCCAGGAGCTGGCCTAATGATTGTAACATTTTTTGGGGACTTTGATGTGTTTTTTAACTTGAGTCAGTGCCCTCTCTGAAAACCCACAAAGTATGTACAAAGCTTCTACACCACATCTTATTCAGAAGGCCTGTGCTATTAACATGCAACCTCACCTACTAATCTGAAGTTTACCTGTTTTATTTACCACTCAACCAGAGAAATATCTGTCCACAAAGCCTGGGACAGCTCATTAGACTACAGCAGATTGTTTTAATTTATACCATTATCCCCTCAGGTATGAAGTAATATTTAGAATGAGTGCATACTTTTTAGAGGCTTTCCACCATTAAGAATTAGAAGCCATAGAAGTGAATGTTACTTATCTTAGTTTTCTCTGTTGGGTTTCTGACTCTTTTTTTTTTCTTTTTTTTGAGGCCATCAGTACAAAAACTTACTTGGCTATATGAAGTTATAAAGTATTAATGCTTGTAAACTTTATGATTCATTAAAAAACAGTTATTAATCTCTAGTTCTGTATGCTGGCATTTGGCCTAAAAGCTGAACCCAAAAGTGGGGGAAGGGAAGGACATCAAAAGTTGTTTGCTGACCTGACAGAATTGAGAAGAGTTCTTGTGAGATTCCCGTTTAAGTTGTCCCATTTAAGTTGTCCCATTTAAGTTGTTAAGTCAGGTTTCTGTGACATTCCCAAATACTTATTTCATTTTAATTTCTACTAATTATATATTCAATAAATATTTACAGAGTTTTTAGTAGTATGTCAGTTTATCTTAAGAAAAACTGGTAATTAACTATTATAGAGAATCATTTTGGTGTGTAATTCTCCACTAAATCATGATGTATCACAATCCTTGATTCTAGCCCATGCTTATTAACTGAGATAATTGAGTATTGCATAGACTTCCAGAAAATCCACTTTAAATTTACATCTTATGTAAATGGCACACTGTTCTTACAAGATGGATTGTGCTATTTAATCCAGTTAAAATTACTTTCTTTGTAATCTTGGAGCTTTGACTTAAATTAGTTTATCTTGTGCTTTAGTGTCTCACTTAAGCCATTAGTGTGTTTCTCCTCTAGGGAATCCCACTGGTATATCCTCTTTCAGAATGTAAACCTATCAGAAATGGTTATAATATTGTTTACTAGGTAATAATCTTTCACCAAGGAAATCTTCAACACTTTCAAATGTAGTCTTGTTAATGTTTGTAACATATCTAAGATGTAAATTTAGTCACCAGCTGAAAGGACCTTTTTAGGTGTTACAAATGGAAAAATTTGGTGGAGAAAGGCTCAGTTCTCCAAAAATGGTTTTAAGAGGGCACTCTTGTATAATGTAATGAACATTTAAAAAATCATTGGAAGCTAGAGAGAGGAGTAAGCTGAATATCAAAGTACCGGTACTCCAAAGAAATGTAAGAACTTTCTTTGTAAGGCTTAAAGCAAATTTTGGATTAAAAAAATTATTTTTTGTAAAATGTGAAATGGGGGATTTAACACAGAACACCTATTAGGATTTTTATTTCTAACGTTGTAGTATATTGGTTGTTTTTTGCTCTAATCTCTTAACCATATACTCAGTGGTACCTAAACATGTAATGATCATTTATGGAAACTTATGTAATTATACAGAAATAAGTCATGCTGGATATATTGCATTTTAGAATAAAATATGAGGGAGGACCCCCATAACCCCAGAATTTATTTATAAAAAAATGTGTATTTAGTCTTACATGCGTAAACTTCAGTCATCTTCAGTTTACTCTCTGTTTGATGCAATACACCTATTGAGATGCTTTTTCCACTGCTCAAAACAGTTTTTGAGCATGTTGATTTTGATGTCTTCTAATGCTTCTGCCTTTTTTGTTTGTTTGTTTGTTTGTTTGTTTCATCTCTTCCGCATAGGCTAAACATTTCCCTTTGAGAACTTTCTTATCCAGGGAAGCAGAAAAAAAAAAAAAAAAGTTGCATGGGGAGAGATCAGGTGAATAGGGAGGGTGGTGCATGGGGATCATGTGGCTTTTTGGGTCTAAAACTGATGAACAATGAGCATAATGTTTGCAGGTGCATTGTCTTACATACGTTGGTTGTGTAAATCACCCATTATGAATAGGTAAATGCATTGATAGAGTTTCCATATAAAATCACTGAAGACACATGCAGACTCTTCAAACTATGTCAGCTGGTTCCTAGATGCCAGCTGGATGCAGATGAGTTCCTAGAATATTCACCTAGCCGGGGGAGAAGGGGTAGGAAGCCTGTACTACCAAGGGCTCTCTATGCAGAAAAATAACTTCTGTTTTTTGAAAGTCCCCTGTGTGCTATATCATGTTTTCAGAAGGCAATGGAAAATAACTTAACTTAAAAGAAAAGCTTATGGAAAAATGCTTATAAAAAGTTACAGTCAGATAATAAAGTCCAGATCTGTGCTCACATAAGGATATTTACCCATGTGGGCTAGATAAGGTATTATAGGAGTTCTTTAAAGAAAATTATTACTTGAGGAGAAAATGATCAACATGGAGAAAGAAGTTGATCGGAGGCAATTCATTAAAATATACACAAATAAATTCAAAAATATGTCATTTATTTCACAAATACTATGGAAGGGGATGGAGAGAATATAGATGTAAGGCATTGTTTCTGTGTTCAGCATACTCATAGTTTATTGGAAGAAATAAACACATTAAAAAATCTCTAGTAGTAGGCATAGTCTCATAAGAACCACAAAATGGGAATATGAAAGAAGACATTTAATTCAACTACAGAAACCCATGTAGATTTTACCTTGGAGACGAGTAGAAAATAAAAAAGCAAGTTTTTTTGTTAGTTTGTTTTTTAACTTTTAAACTTATTAGGGTGACAGTGATTAATAAAAATTACATAGGTTCCAGGTATACAACTCTATAGTACTTCATCTGCGTGTTATAGTATGTGTTCACCACCCAGAGAAAAAGCAAGTTTTATTAAAGAGATAACAGATCTTCTTCTAAATGTCAGTTTAAAAGGAGACAGAAGTATTACTAGAGCAATTTTAGAGAATATTATGGCTGTTGCATTTAGGGTGCCTTAAATTTAGAAAAGAATAGGTAAGTAAATGAATTAGTAGATGAATGCCAGTCTAGATGGGGAGCAATTCCAACTGAGCTAAGGTGCTGATGACCCTGATAGAAAGAAATGAGATTGGGCTTAGGCGGTGAAGAAAATTTGACAGATGCTATCAAATACTTAAATGCAATAAAATGTCAGTTACTGAGTTCTGAGCCATGGTGCTTGTTTAAAGTGCTGATACGATACCATTATTCACAATAGGAAAACCAAGAAATGCTATTTTATTAAGTTCAGTGATGTGGTCTCAGAAGTAAGTCTTAAACATATTGTTTGAGGTACTGGTGAAATATACAGTGTTACACAGAAATGATATCAGGGGCATCAGAAAAGAGGTAGGGTTAGGAAAGAAAAATAATGGCTAAGAAATATGTCAGGCATTTTATGTGAAACTTAATTTAATTCTTAAAACTTGTTGACCAAATACTACTTAAACCCAACATCATGTAGCTGTAGTAAGAGACCTGAGGTTTGAACTTCTTTAGTTATTATACAGCTCTACCATGCTGCCCCTCAAGAAAGAACTAAATATTAATATTTGAGAAACATTTGTATAGAAGCGCAATTAAAACTTAGAGAATGGTGGGAGTATCTAAAAATAACTAAAGAAAAGATATAGAACAAAAATTTAAGTTAGAGGGCTGGAGAAGGAGGAGAAGTTGAAGATGTTTGTAGAGGTATGTCAAAGTTGAATGCAGCTCATCAAAAATATAGGCGAGAACCTGATGTCACAGAAAGTGGGAGAATAATATTTAAAGAAAAAGAAGCACATTTCGTCTGGAACCTATGTAATTTTTACTAACCAGTGTCACCATAATAAATTTTATGACAAAAGAAAAAAAAGAAGATACATTTGCTCATGAACTTTTTTAGAGAAGCATTTCCTGAAGTCTGTTCTATAGAACAGCCACACAGTATATTTAATGGGAGGAAAGGATTCTATTGTCAGTAAGTTTGTGAGACATAAAATAATCTTTCACTACTGCCTTCTCCCTTATCTTCTAAAATCAGTGTATATTAGCACATTAAAGTGACAGGGAATTAATAAAAGGATATTGACTTTATGGTAGCTTAGGCCTCTTCTTTTTATTTTTTTAATGCAAAAATACAGCTTTGAACATTTTTTTTTTTTAACAAATAGAATCATAAGATGAAGATTCTATTACAAAAGAGAGGCCCTTTAGTTATTAGGATCTAAGGAATGTTAAAGGGAATGGTACTGAGAAAAAGGAACAATTTAAGTCTGGGCATGAGGACTACAAATAAAAAATGAAGAAAGGTCATGAAACAAAACTGTGGAATTTCAGAATTACAGTAAAAATGTAAGGCCACTGGTTTACTAACTGTGTATTAGAATTATCCTGGAGTCGGGTTGGATACAGGGCCAATCACGGACTCACTAAAGGAGATCTGGGATGCACCAAGGGTGATAGGAATCAGTCCCTGAACTATTTCTTCCTGCTTATTGCTTCAGGTTTTTTTGTTGGATTGTATTGTTTGTTTGATTGTTGGTTTTGATTTCTAAAAACCCACTCTTTTCTTGCTTCAATTTTTTGCTTAGTCCACCTTGATGATACGTTCAAAATATGTCATTCAGACCTGAAAATAGCACCTCAGTTGTCTTTTCTAGGGCACTATGTGTTTATCTCATTTAATATAATTAGGGGGCTTGTTCCCTTGGAATTTTGGTCAATTTTATTCAATTTAGATGAATTTTTATAATACTTCTAGTAACCATATAACTTTTACATATGAATGAAAATTCTTTCCAAGGTTATTTTATAACTTTATCTTAGAATTTGCATTTATATAATACTTAATTTTTTTAATCTTTTATTTCTGCCTGGACTTTTAAGACTCACACTGACTTCTTTTTTTATTTTGAGTCTCTAGGTTTGTGTGCATTGTAGATTTTACTTTTTTGCTTGTGGTTTCTCCAACTGAATATTAATATTAAAGTGATTAGGAAATGAGAGTTTTGCTGAATGCCACTAGAAAACATTGTCCAACCTTAACTTACTTGGGAATCTCTGGGTTCAGTTATTAGTTGTGTCCAGCTCATTGGATACAGCTTTGAGTCTTCTTAAATTAATCATTACCTGTTGGGTTTGTTTTTACATTCTGTTCACTTACATGTCAGGCTTTACTTTGTCAAAACTGTTTGGTATCCAGCAAAATCTTTATTTCTGCATGTCTTAATTTTTCATCTATAAAGAAAATGATACTAATTTGATATAACTTATAAGTGATTTAATTTTCATTTTTAGGTATTCAGTAGCCATCTCTTCACTAATTCTAGAACCTTACTGATGCCCTAACTCAATATCACAAATATATTTCTCTAAATATACATTTTCTGCCCTTTTACAAAAGGCATTCCTCTGTCCTCTTGTTTCCACACAACTTTCCTTTGTGTCTTAATATTTTATTTATAAAGTAGTTTTATGATAGTACTATTGGATTCTTGAGTACTTTCCTCAAATTCTTTGCACATCAGTAACATGGGGATAAATTGCTCTATTAACCTTACTATAAAATTGTTGTCAGAATTAAATAAATTTATATACTTATAATATATCTTACATAATGCATATGCCCAATAAATCTTGTTTGTTATCATTTTATTAATTTAACCATGACCAAAAAGCATGATCCATTTGCAACTTTAGTGTGAAAGTGCTTTGGGGAAGTGTAAATTGTTGAATAAATACAAAGGTTTCTTTCAGTTACTAAGTTTGAGAAGTGAAGGTGTTATGCTGGGAACTTAGTATTTAATTATTTCTACATAAACAGCTTGTGGGAGACATCTGTCTAGTTAAAAATATACATTGATTAAGGGTTCTGTTTACTCATCCAACACCTGAGAGTAACTTTCTGAATTTGAAGTTAAAATGCCAAGTATCAGAAAGATAAGGTATGGTTTAAGGAAAAATTGATCAATTTATAGAAGAGATAGACATCAAGCCTGTTATTTCTATTGTTAGGAAGAGCAAATTAGGACAGTCTTGCTGGGCAGTGACTCAGAGAAGCAGATGACAGAGAAAATGGGTGCTAAAAAAAGACTAAACCCTGTCACCGCTACATCCCCTTCTCCACCAGGCTGTGCTCTTTTATGATATATTTTTCTATTGGTTGCTTTGATGTTTATTTTAACCATATCCATTTTTATATAAAAAGGTTTGTTTAGAGGCCAAAATGGAGAAAGATTGAAGGATAGTACGTGCGCCCTGGGAAGTGGTAGTTGTCATTGCTGGCTCGGTCACTTCTGCAAAGCACTGAGCTTCATACTCCTTCTTTGGAGTAGTACCTGTGCTCACAGAGAAGACCTAATGTATAACGGTCTTTAAAATCTAATTAACAATGCTTCACATGGGACAGCACTGTTACTGACTAAAGGATTTTAATGGGAACATAAAAATTATAATTGCTAAAGAAGGTCAAGTTGCCCAAACTTTGTTATTCGGTATCACAGCAAATCCAAGGTTGACTGGAAAGAAATGTATCAGAGTCTCTCCACATACCAAAAAATAAGCATCTCCAAAGAATTTATCCATTGTGAGTACTAATACTTGCAAAAAAAAGTAAAATGTAGAGTATTAAAAAAAAGTAATAACAGTTTGTTGAAATATTTTAATGTGTTTACATTACCATCCAACTTTATTTTAAAGGTGTTTGCTTGACCTTGATTTTCTTAAGGGTGGGTTAGTTTAACTTTTTCGAGCATGTGAACATTGTTAGTTGTCTATCCAGATCTTAGCAATATTTTTTAGCATGTGTAAGTGTTCGGAGATGGTTTTAAAGAAAAATTATGGGAAAGAAATGAAAACCACCAAGTTTCATGTGCTTATCTCTCTTCTTATGTATTCTAGTGTGTAGTCTGTGATATGTAAGAACATCCTCTGTTCAGAGACCTCTGGTGCTAGGCCCATGTGTGCTCATATAATTATATCTGCTGCCAGCCTCACACGACCTCATGATAGGCATTGTAGAAGGCTTAACTCACCATGTCACTGCTTGTATTCATTCATTACAAACTTAGTGTGGGTCACTCTGGCTCACTTTTATTCTTTCCCTTCTTTTGTGGCTATAATGTGTAATTTAACCAAATTTCTTTCAGAATGCTACGTTCAACTACCCAAATTTCAGACATTTTCTTCTGAAATTCAAGTTTCATAGGTCATTTGACTGTTATTGGCATGTTTCCAAACTTGCCATCTCCCTTTTGTTTAGCATTGCTGATGTTTTCATGTTTATTCATGAAAAATATTATGTGAATTCACACTGGCAGTGGTAGAAAGCTACTCCTGTGCCAACAATAAGTGTCATTTGGGATGTGGAGGGATTTAGAGCCATAATAAATTGTCTCATTCTAAGTAGTATATCAAAGTCATAAATCTTACATTTCAAATTTCTTCCCTTAATTGCAATTTTTCTTTCTATGTGACTAGCAAGAAAGCTTTGATTATTTTCAATGTTTTCAAAGGTACTATTATTTATTTATTTTATTTTTTTACTAAGTCACTGGTTGTTTAAACTCTTATGGTCTGAGATGTATTTTTAAAAAGTAGGAATAGGAAAACTCAATAATGATTCCAAGAAAGACAAAATGTTTTCTACTCATAATTTAATGAGTTATAAATGAAAATTGAACAATCTAAAGATTATTTATTTTATTCTTAATAATTCTTTAACTTTTTTTTTAAGATTTATTTTTAATGTCTTTGACAGAGAGACAAAGAGAACGGTGAAGGCCAGAGCAGTGTCCATAGTTGCATGATATTAATTTTCTACATAGTTTCATTCCACAGGTGGGGGCAGGGCTGCACAGGGCAGGAGCCAGGCCTGGGTCTCTCCCCAGTGATAACCAAACTGGGGACCCACCCCAGTTCAGCATATGGGTCTACACAGGCTAGGGCTGGGATTCAATCCTCAGATGGGGCTGCAAGACGAACACGCAACCTGCTGAGCCATCCCAGCATCGTTAGCTTTCAACTTAAACCCTACTTTGTCCCCATAAAACATTTCATAGTCGTACTGATGTTGATATTATACCCTTCTGACCATTTGTAGCATATTTGCTTCTTAAATTTAGCCCATTATTTTAGCCCAATTTATATTTAATATGGTACTTTATATTTAAATGTTACCTAATTAGCCCATGTATTTAATTTTCTAGTTATTCAATGAGTACAAGTCATATCTTTAGGAAAGTTATAAAAAACTATTAAATCAAGGAAATCCTGTTTCGTTTTTTGTGTTTACAATATTTTAATTGTTATTTTCTTTTCTTTTTTTTTAATATATATATATATTTTTTTTTTTTTTTGACAGAGAGAGAGAGAGAGAGAGAGAGAACTGAACTAGGGGAGCTCCCAGTTCAGCATATGGGTCTGCACGGGCCGGGGCCGGAATTCGATCCTCGGTCCCCGGTGCTGCAAAGTGAGCGCCTAACCCACTGAGCCATCCTGGCTTCCCCAATTGTTATTTTCTACGGAATAATAATAATAACAACAAAGTAACAATTCCTAGCAGTTACAGAGCATTTACTTTGTGCCAGGTTCTGTTTAAAATTTACACTGTTTTAATGGTTTATTTTATTGTTTGATCAATGAGAGACAGAGAGGGAGAGAGAGAAAGAGAGAGAAAAAGAGAAAAGAGGGAAGGGCCCAGAGCAGTGTCCATAGCTGTACATCATTAGTTGTGACATGGTTTTATTCCACATGCGTGGATATGGGGCAATGCAAGGCAGGAACCAAACTGGAGGCCTCCAGCATGGGAGGTGAGTACCTTTGCTGCCAAGCCATCTAGGCAGTTACCAGTTGTGCCACAGTTCAACATATGGGTTTGCATGGTCTGAGGCCAGGATTCAATCCCTGGACCTCACAGTTGCAAAGCAATCATTCATCCTACTGAACTAACCCAACATCCTATAAGATTCACAATCTTAAACAAATAAATAAAAAGGTTCACAATAAGCAAAAGAGGTAAAGACTCTTTTTATACTTATTTTGCTTTTTTCAAGAATTTTTTATTTTTATTGTTTGACAAGAGACAGAGAGAAGGGGGAGGGCCCAAAGCAGTCTCCAAAGCCATACATCATCAATTTTTGACATGGTTTCATTCTACACAGGTATTTCATTCCACACAGGTGAATGTGGGACTACCTATGTAGGGCAGGAACTGAACCCAGGGCTTCCCATATGGGAAGCACACCTCAGGCTGGAACCAACCTAGGGGCCTGCCACATGGCAATTATGCCCCTGCAAACCGGGGGCCTCCCACATGGGAGATGCACCGCAGTTCAGCATAAGGATTCGCACAGGCTGGGGCCAGATCGGGCCCCATTCCTTGAACCTCTTAACTTCAAAGTGAACTGTGAGCCATCCCAGCATCCCATTTTTTGTTGTTTGTTTATTTTGTTGTTTGTTTTTTTGGGTTGTTTTTTTTTGACAAGGAAAGTGAAGCACAGAAAGATCATGTAATTCATCCAACGTTACATAGCTACACATTAATTGAACCAGAATTTGAACCCATTTGAAACTGACATTTGAAAGCTTGTTCACTCAATCACTGCAATACTCTGCCCAATAAAAAAAGAAGAAAAAAATACCACCTAATGAAATACCTGTTGAATGTATTATTATAAATGGATAAATCTGAATTCTGCCACTAGTGGTTAGTATGAACTTTATTAATGGTTGCAATCAATTTTCTGGTGTATTTAGGGAAGTTAATTCTTGGGCATAGAGGATTAAACAACATGAGATATAGAGTTTGAGTAGGCAAATGCATCTAGTTTCTTGGTTGAGTGGTGAATCCCAGTGACCTTTACTAGCGTGTGAGCATGCTATCACTTATGTAATATTTATTTAAAGCAGTGTGTGTTCCCATTATAGCCAACTTGGTTTTGCTATGACTAAAGCTTTGAAATAATTAACATAGAAAACACACTTATTTTTTAAGCTGGAATTGTTAATGGAGGCCACTGTATAGCACTATTGGCTAATCTATTTCATTTACATATTTCTCAAGCAAAATTCATACGTTTTGGATAAATACCACTGATTTGTGTTTTGATTGTTTATTTGTTTGGGTGGTATATTCTGATCCCCTTCATGGTTCATACAGTTATATGACTGACACCACTATGTGAGCATATTTGTCACTTATTGAAATTCCAGAGATGGCTGACATCTGCTCAGAGGCAAATGATGCCTTATTCTTCACTGTGATTTTGGTTCCTTTTATCTCTTGATGCAACTCTTTCTCTATACTTACAGTCTGTGTTTCTGCATTGAAATATGTTGTTTGAAAGTTAAAATTGCCCCTTTCAACAAAAACTATCATATGCTTTTAAGATTATCTATCATGAGGAAGCCGGGATGGCTCGGTGGGTTGAGTGCTCGCTTTGCAGCGCCGGGGACCAGGGATCGAATCCTAGCCCCGGCCCATGTGGAACCATATGCTGAACTGGGAGCTCCCCCAGTTCAGTTCTCTCTCTGTCTCTGTATCTCTCTCTCTCTCTCTCTCTCTCTCTCTCTCTCTCTCTCTCTCTCTCTCTCTCTCTCTCTCTCTCTCTCTCTCTCTCTCTCTCTCTCTCTCTCTCTCTCTGTCAAAATAAATAAATAAAAATATTAAAAAAAAAAAAAGATTATCTATCAGCTAAATCTGGGTATCTGAGTTGCACAGCACCCAGAAATGGGGTAAATGATGAAAACTGATATTGCAGTTACTGCCAAGTGCCCTGCTCATTAAAAAGTAATTATATATACGTGTAATGATAAGACTTTCTAAGTATGTAACTATGAATGCATATTATTGTATCACTAGTTTGATTCTGGAGCCTACTTTTACATTAACAAACATAATATAATTTTATATTAATTATACCAGTAATTAATGGTCATTTGTGCTCATTTCCCCAATGAGAAAATATTGTGTAGCCAATTATGCTTGTATGACAAGTACTGAGTGTACTTAAATTTTTTTCTTTATATTCTTTTTCCACCTAGAAATTAGTTGTTATTATAGCATCATTATGTTCATCAAGTCAGCTAATCAGCCACTATTTATTGTGTATCTAGTGTTCACTAAAGCAAACAGTTTTTTGCATTTAAATTACTTATACATATTTCAGGTGGCTTGCTAATTTATTATGTTTGATTAATTGGCCATGGCCAATTAATGGTCTAATTCTAGATTTAGGTTATGTTCTCTCAGAATCTTAAATGTTGCGAGGGCTCAGTTTTCTATATGTAACTTAGAAAATGGAAATAGATGACTTGAAATTGCTAGACTTTCTGATCTCTTTCATACTTCTTTTAAGGAATGCTAGACTCCTATAGGTGAATTCTTAAAGTATATATCTATGATGTATTTTAAAAGACCAAGAAATAAGAACACAGAATATGATCAGTTGGCTTTACATGTGACTTATTTTATTAGTTTCTTATGATGAAGGTCTATCGAAACACATTTTCTTATCAAAAGAGGAAGGACTATCTAATGGCTGAATTTTAATGAATGTTATCATAGCATAAAATAAAGTAATAGAAAATAATCATATACTCTGCCAAAGTATCACCCATCAAGCTGGGTCTCAGTGGTTTGTGAACTCAGGATACGTGAGCTAAGAGACTGATCTTTCTCTTTCTACATACCCAGGATTGGCTGAGAATAGACAGAATCAACCATGGTTCTCTTTTTCCTCATGTCTGCAGCAGTTCTATGGAATGTGTAAATTTTAGATTTTTAGCTACAATATAACAGTAAATTATGTTACAAAAATTAACTAGTAATATATTATTGTACAAATACATGTGTGTGTGTGTATGTGTATGTATGAAAGAGGTAAGAGAAACTGTCATGCAAAAAACTATAAGATTGGGAAAGCCAGGATGGCTCAGCGGGTTAAGTGCTCGCTTTGAAGCCCCAAGGACCGAGGATCGAATCCCCGCTCCAGCCCAGGCGGACCCACATGCTGAACTGGGGAGTTCCCACAGTTCAGTTCTCTCTCTGTCTCTGTATCTGTCTCTCTTTCTGTCAAAAATAAAATAAAATAAAAATAAAAAAATAAAAAAGAATCTGGCTTACCTGTTTAAAAAAAACAAACAAACTATAAGATGAACAATGTCTTTTGCAGTATCCTAATTGAAGTAACTTTGAAATAAATTAAAAATTCTGCACTATGAAAAAATATTAGTTAAGTGTTAAGGTCTAGGTACTATTTTGTTTGTGTGTTGGAAACACAGCACACACACACAAACACGTACACACATTAGCAAATGACTCTGGCACACATGTAGTATCCCCTTTGGGCCACTCTGATTTTACTCAGACCCAAGTAAACTATTTTGTGGGCACTCAGGCCTACCTAACCCAATTCTCACCTCTAATTGCTTCTATTTGTCATTTAGCGTTCTGCCATAAGGCTTTCCCCAAGGCCAGTGACTTGCTCAGCTGGCACCTAGCCATGTGCTTGTTTTCAAGGGAGTATGTGCCAGTGAAGATTGTCCTCAACCACTGGGGAAAAAGGGCCATGCCTCCAGCTTTCTATTCTCAGATATCTGGACAGAATTTGATGCTTCTTGCCAACAGTGGCAACTTCAATAATAATCCACATCATGGCATTTCTCCCTTTTCTGTCTCTCCCTGTTTCTTTACACTTGTGTCCTGGGATCAGAGTCCAAATAAACTACCACCATCAAAATATTTGTTTCCACCTCTATTTTCTGGGGATCCCAAGTCAAAGGATACTGTATACCCTACGAATATTTGAATTATGTTTGAATAACTGAAATATTTGTAGACATCAGCAAACACTAAGTATTAACCAACTATTATTTAAATATTTAGTGTTATTTTGAAAATATTACATAGGATTTTGTAAGTTTGGTTTGACAAATGTTAATCATCTTACCGTTTTTAACATTTAAGTTATCACCTATCTTCTTGGAGAATAGCTGTAATCTTTTTGGTGACATAGGATTTACATGTTTGAAACAGTTGATCAGTATTACAGAAAATATGCTGCTTTCTGGCATTGTACTGATTTATGGATTCCTTGTTAACATACTGCTTCAAGTTATGTCTTGTTCCAGATCTCCCAAAGTAGTCTCTGAGTAGTAGCAAAACTTTCTTCCTTACATATGGAAAACAGTGTGGAGTTTCCTCAAAAAATTAAGAATAGATTTACATATGACCCAGCAATCCCTCTTCTGGGTGTATACCCCAACAGTCTGAAAACATCCATACAGATATATTTACCCTTTTGTTCATTGCAGCATTATTTATGGTGGCCAAGATATGGAAACAACTAAAGTATCCTTTGATAGGTGATTGGATAAAGAAGATGTGGTACATAAGTGTGAATACAATGAACTATTGGTCATAAGAAAAGACAAAATACTGCCATTTGTGACAACATGGATAGATCTTCAAAATATCATGCTAAACCAAATAAGTATGAAAAAAATTTAGAACCATATGACTTCATTTATGTGGAATATAAAACTAAAAGCAACAACAACAACAAAAGGGAAACTAACTAAAACTCATAACACAGACAATAGTCTTTTGGTAACCAGAGGGAAAAGAGGAGGAGAGATAGTAGTGAAGGTTTAAGGGAGTCAAATATATGGTAACAGAAGGAGAACTGACTCTGGGTGGTGAACACACAATGCAGTATATAGATGTTGTATTACAGAATTGTGCACTTGAAACCTGTATAATTTTACTAAACAATGTGACATAATAAATTTAATAAAAAAATAAAATAAAATAAACCCAACAATTTTTCTAATTCTTATCTTTCAAAAGCAGTCTTACCTGAAATCTGTTGGTCACATACGAAGCTGTTGAAAACCTCGTAGAAGAGTGAGACTTCACCTAATCTTAGATAAATGTACTAGAGATTGTGAAATTCTATATTAAGTGGTGTGTGCGTGGGCACAAATATAGGAGAATGATTATGTTTCATTCCAAAAAAACGATGTCTAGGGAGAACCAGTAGAAAATATATTTTTTCCACTGCAATAATACTAGAACCTACCTTTTATACCTTTTGCAAAAAGGGTATTTTTGTAAGAAAATAGTATATAAAAATGAAAGCATGGCATTCATACACAGCTTTTGAAAAGTAAAATAAAATGTTTTGAAATAAAAAAATCTGGCATATATCTTAGTGAGAGATATTTTGTACTCATTGCAGGTATATAAAAGGTATTTCATAGCTATTTTACAGCTGTGGGTATTATCTGGCTTAATGAACATCACCAACTTTTTTTTTCTATCATGATATTGTCAGAACCAGGGATAAACTAATTATTACACAGAACTGAGAGAAAGCAGGTTGTATTTACTGTGTGCAACTATTCTAAATATTGCATGCTTGGCCAATTGGTCAAGATGGCTCTAAGCCATTAATTATATAAGCCACATCCATAACCATTTTCTGTGGGACATAAGGTGATGGAAAAAAGAAGAGTCCATCTGTCTTCATAGTAAAAGTTATTTTCTTTGCAGTACCGTGAAGAGAAGTACTATTTCCATACATTTTATTTGTCAATTGGTTTAAGAATAATGTATAGGACTAAGTTTGTTTTTATTTTATTTTTATCCAATTGGAAATAAACAAGGTTTGTTAATGACATATTTTTCCTGCTTATAAAATTAAGAAAGGAATCAAACTAATATCATAACATCCAGCCAGTTCACTTAAGCTGTCTTTCTATAGTGAAGGAGGTGTATGGCTCAAGAAATGATAGAATTGTTTAAAATCTTAATATACTTCTCATTGACCCTTTTCTAAATAGGTCCAAGTTATGTCAGAAATATAGATATGGTCCTCTTAAATTACCATGTAATAGGGTTAACAAAATACTATTGCTGCCTTGAAAAATAACCTCTCTCTGTGATTTTTTGAAGTCTGCAAGATAAACATGTACCGATTTTAAATGAAAGAGCATCAGTAAACTAGGCAGATTTATTGAGTTAGCTTGTAGCGAAATGAGCTTGTTCTATTTGCACATACTTCTGCTGGTAGTAAATGTTTTAATCTATTGATGCCATTGAGAAATGCTTTGTTAGCTATAAAACAGAAAGAGGTTACTTGTTCAGTGACAGGACCAATAATATCCATAGTGCAGTAAACACTTTGGAAGAATTTAATGACCATGAATTTAAATAGACAATGTATAATTTACTATGCTGAAGATTCCTAAAAGACTGCTGATTGCCCCCAAATGCTTAAACTGAACTTAGACATGATATTAAAACATCAGTGTTATGGTAGTAGAAGAAACTGTGTTTGATTTCCAAAAGGCCATCCCGTACTGCTTCTCACCAGAATTTTATATTCTAGTCCTCCACTCAAAGTATAAGCATTTGATTTTTTTAAAGATTTATTTTATTTGAGAGAGAGAGACAGAGAGACAGAGAGAAGGGGGAGAGCCCAGAACAGTCTTTATAGTGCATCGTTAATTTCAACTTAGTTTCATTCTATATAAGTGGATATTGGGTGGACGGGGCAGGAACCAAACTGGGGGCCTTCCACATGGGAGGTGCACCCCAGTTCATGATATGGTTTTGCACAGGCCCAGGCTGAGATTTGATCCCCAGACCTTGCAGTTGCAAGGCAAGTGCTCAACCTGTTGAGCTACCCTGGCATTCCTGATTTTTATTTTTGTTGCTAAGGAGTTACAATTTTTCATCACAAATTTCTCCTCTTCTCTAAAATTTGTAGGCACAAATAGAACCTTACCATGGTCTGCTGAATTTATGCTACACATGTAACAAGAGAACTGATGTTAGGAGGAGACTTGTGAGTTGATATGCCATTATTTGTGGTTAGAAAATATCAACCTGAGAAATCTAAGACATGTAAAACTTACTTCCACACTCTACAACCAAAATTCACAGCTTGAGATTTCATTCAAAATATCATGCATTTAGATCTATTTCACATTTATTGACATTGGAAGTAGGGCATCAGACTATTGTGTTACTTCATATTCAGGGTGAGAAAGAGTAAGGAGTATAAATTTATTGGTAATCTTGGGAGACTATGCTGACCATGCAGTGAATACAAACCTTGTAGCCCAATTGTCTTTTTTTCAAATCCTAACTGTTCCTTTTCTTCTTTCCTTCCTTCCTTCTTTCCTTCCTTCCTTTCTTTCTTCCTTCCTTCCTTCCTTCCTTCCTTCCTTCCTTCCTTCCTTCCTTCCTTCTTTCCTTCTCTCTCTTTTTCTTATTTAATTATTTGTTAAATTTATTGGGATGATACTGGTTGGTAAAAATTACATAGGTTCCAGGTGTACAATTTCACATTATGTCATCTATGTATTGCATTGTGTGCTCACCACCCAGGGTCAGTTCTCTTTCCATCACCATATATTTGATTTCTTAATAGATTTGTGACCTTTAGTAAGTAGCAGTTTCTCTGCCTCATACTTTCTTCATCTCTAAAATGGTGGTAATATACCACCTTACCTTATAAAGTTTTGACAATTATATGAGTTAATAGTAAGGGTTTTCATATGGTAAACATTTAATAACTGTTGGCAATTATTGCTATAAATGTTCCTTGTTTCAAAATTATGTATTTATGGGAAGCTGGGATGTCTCAGTGGATTGAGCGCTCACTTTGCAGCCCTGGGGGCCGAGGGTCGAATCCCAGCCCCGGCCCATGCGGACCCATATGCTGAAATGGGGAGTGCCCCCAGTTCAATTCTCACTAGGATGAGACCCCAGCCAGTTTCTGCCCTGTGCAGCCCCACCCACCTGTGGAATGAAACTATGTGGAAAAACCAATGATGTGCAACTATGAAGACTGTTCTGGGCCCCTGCTCTGTCTCTGTATCTCTATCTTTCTCTGTCAAAAACAAAACAAAAAACAATAAAAATAAATCTAAAAAAAAATATTATGTATTTATTAAAAGGTGTTTGGAAATGTACACAAATGCAAATTATTTTGTTTTCAGTGTTTACTATTTTAAAATGTAATATGAAAAGTAGTATAATAGTAGTTACTGTTTTTTAGTAGTTAGATGTTAACCTAAATATCAAGTGGATTTATTAATTAAATATCATATTTAGAAAATATTTACCTAAGCATAGCAGTTATACTATCAAACGTACACATTTATTTATTTATTTATTTATTTATTTATTTTAATTTTTGCCTTTGGTATAATATGAGTAAAGTTATGCTAGTTTTCAGGAGTATCAAAGATAGAGATCCTGTGTATTGATTTAACAAATTTAAAATACTTATTGAGTAGCTTCTATATTACCAGCACTAAACTGGTGAATAAAGTAGTATTTATGAAAAAATAACTTAGAACCTAAAGATAGAGTTTGGCTTAACTGGGAAATAAGAGGCATGAGGCATTTCGAACAGGAGCAACCAAATGAGCAGAAGTTGAGAAATAAATATCTGTATGTAGTATATGTATTAAAAATATGTTAGCATGTAGGATTAGTAAGACAAAATATATTATCAGGATCATATTTTGGAAAATAACAGTAATGAGTTTGAAGACCTGGAATTTATTCAGATTCATTTGTATCGCCATTTCAATTTTTATCAAACACCAGAAAACCAGATGAGTAAGACTAAAGAGATTTTGTTGTATATTTTCTACTAATGAATTCTGAAATTAATTTTGTTATTGTTTATAGTTGTATAAAACATATTTGTATTACTAACCATGTTATTATTAACCATATTACTGTGAAATACATAATATTTTCTGTTCTTTGGCTAGTGTAGATCTAGTGCCATGTGGGTTGGAGTATTTGAAACACTTCTACAAAGTGCCACACTGTGAAATAGCCCCTCAGGTTTTTAACCTATTCCTTAGATGTCTTTTTTTCCCCCTTACTTAATTTAAAGTCTCTAGGTTTTGTTGTCCTATTCTTTTGTACCAAGTGATGATAAAACTTTCAATGCCAAGATTAATTTACATGATCTTAAAAGCTCTGTCAAAGACTAAAAAAACAAAGTTTAGAAAGAAGTAATTAGACTTCTTTCCTCTTCTAGTTTATCTTATCAATAAAAGTAGGATAGCCATCTCAGCCCTCACAATATGTAAAGTTGTTAAGTAAATAAATAAAAAAATCATATATCTAATATTTTAAAAATTATACTGAGTTAAAAAATTAAACTGTGATTTGGACCTCATATCTTAATTCTCTGGCTTTTTTTTTTCTTATTTATAAAATATCATCTAGGACTATTTAACATCTAAAAAATATCTTGCTGTCCAAACCTTAGGAATATCAATTATGAAGTATTTGTGAAATATCTGGGATTATATGTAAATTCATTTTGAATGTCTAATTTGCTGTATATCCAGAACCGGATGCATAGAACCTATAGTAATAGGAAAATCAATTGCATTTCTCAAAAACAAATGGATGGCATTTGCCACAATAAATTTGATAGTAGTCAAACAATTTTGTGTTCTTAACTTCAGCTCCCCTTAACAATTCCTTCTCTCTCTTCCATTCACCAATCATGGGACTTTAAGATTCATTGAGACTGAGATCAGTTCCTCCTCTGTTACATATTTTTTGAAGATTAAATAAAATGATCTACGGGAGTACTATTCACATAGTACATGTTCAGTATCTATTAGGTATTATGGTTATTAACAGATATATTCAGCAGATCTAGTCTCTAAATATATATATATAGTGCTATCCACTCTGATGGGACTCTACCTTTGTTTTTTGCTTTGCAACTCTGTCATGTAGTTGTTACATAATGGTGACAAATCATCATGACAAGGATACATCCTTGATTAACAAAATGAAATGTTAACTTAAAGCCTTCCCAATGATAACTGCGAAAACTATTATTTCTACTAGAAGATATTACTATTAGATTCTCAAAAGAATGTACTAAAGTATTGGTTTTCTTTTAAGCCTAAATTAACAGTTCAAAATTTTATAGATCCATAATTGGATGTAAAGTTTACAAAATAAAAGGCAATCTCAGTTTCTAAAGCTTCTGTAGATAGCACATTTAAATATTAGAATATGGCTAGTGAAAGCATCTTAGGACTTAATAATATTTTCAACCTGCATATTCCAGGATTAAATTTATTAGGAGGTGTTATTTTTGGAGACACATTATATAAAGCCATTGTAATATAAGGTACTTGAGTGGCACTTCTATTCACTGATGCAAGTTTATTATTTGAAAAACCTAATTAAGGAACAGAGCTGTAGAAATTACCCCCGTCTTTCATTAAATAAAGGATTAGTACTTTATTTACTAAAAGAGACACATGTCTGTCAGTGTTTTTGATGTGCAATAGACCATAAAGAAAAAAAAATAATGAACTTCACAGATATTTTTATTTCTGCTTACTGACGTGCTTCTGTATTTTCTTGGTGTATGTGAAATGGAATAAGAGATCACTTTTTTTCTGTTTCAGAATAACAGGAATTAATAGGACATGAGTATTCAGCACAAGTTTGTTTCTGGTAATAAGAAATGTCTTGTTTCCTTGGCGGAGAAATGAGTCCCCCATTTTTTTTTTAATCTTTTCTAGAGAGATGCATTGCATCACCAGTGTCAGGGTTGATAGCATTGAAAAATATGAAATCCATTTATTTTCTCTGACAATACCATGCTGCAATTCATCATTGCATAAACTCATAAAAATATTAACTGAACTATTTCTATGTACTTGGCACTGGAGATACAATAATGAGTAAGAACAAAGCATAGGTTTGAATTTCACCTCTACCACTTACTAAATAATGAGCTAGGTATCTTTGTACCTGTTACCTCATTTGAAAAGTTTAGATAATGAGAAAATTTACTTCATAAGTTTACTGTGATATATTTAAATTTGTACTGTATATGAAATTTTTGTGTAATATATGGCACATGGTACGTGCCTAACTTAATGAATATTCTTATGACAGACACAGTGCCTGCCCCCAGAGAGATTCCATTAAGTTATCTCCTCTTCAGTGTGCTCCTAAGTAGATTTGGTTGACAAAAAGAAATAGCAAAAATGCAACAAACTGTATTGAATTTACTTGTTATGAGAACCACTGTATATTAGACAAATAATAGGACTCTGCCACCTACCAATGTTGATCTTGGTAAAATCCATTAACCTTTGGAGTATTGGTTGACTCATCTCTGTTACAGAAATAATAAATATCACATCACAGTGTTGTCTGAACAATTCAAGCAACTGATCTGTGTTGGGGGGTGTGTATATATATATATATATATTTGTTTAATTTTAAGGTACTACACACATATAAAGTTTTATTCTGAACTTTTGGTTATCCTCTTATATATAACTTTGTAGATGATGCACCAGCAAATTTACACACAAGATTGATTTTATTTTTATTATTACTTACATAGTTTGCCTTTCTACCAATTCCCTAACTGCCCATCTGGCCTGTGATAAGGGTACCCAAACACATTTTAATATTCTAAGCCAAGGTAACTAAGAAAATTATTATGTTTAAAATACTACTATATTTCAGTAAAAAAAAAAAATAGTTTTAAAATTATTTGCTATCTTATAATAGCTAACTTATGTTCCCCATAAATGGCTTTTTATAATTTATATATTACACAAATATAGAGGCATCACTGGATTATGACACTCCATTTTCCACATTTAAATTGTAGCTAGAAAACGTGTAGTATGACTTACAGGTTAAAAGTAAGGACATTTTTAGCTACATTAACGACAATTTTTTAGTGCTCACTTATAGCACTAACAATTTTTGGCACACCACAATTTTATTTCTCTGTAATTTGCCATGTAATTTGTAAAAGCTTGACAAAATGTGCATTTGCTTTCTCATCCATATATTTTCTAATTAAATAATGCAATTTATAAGTATTACATATAGTCAGAGAAGGATAAAACTAATATCTTATTTTCTAAACAATAACAATTCTATATTATATCTATTGTATGAATTTTGGGAAAGGAAGAAAAATTGTACTAATCTTTTTTTTTTTTTTTACTTGTTTCTTTCTTTTGTACGAAATAAAATTACCCTTATTTTGAATTTGTCATTTACTCTAACCACAGGACATAGCTTATAATGTTAAGTTTGACAAAGGACAACAATGAAATCACTTTAAGAAAATTTATAAATATATTTGCAGAGGCTGAATGGACAATGAAAATAGTTTGGGAATTAAAAGTGATGAGAGAAAAGGAGAGAATCTAGTTCAAAGACGTTTGGAAATAAATAATGACAGCTTATAATGTCAGAATCCAGGATATTGGACCAGACTTAAATACAGGAGATCCTGAAGAAAACGTAGCACAGTTGTCATTGTACAATTCATTTAGTTATACCCTTTTTACAGAAAGGAGAGAAGGGAGTATTTTTGGCCTATAAAGTTAGATTATTACAGGTTGTTTTATAGCAACAAATTTTTATTGCCAAAATAACCCTCAAGACTATGCATATATATTTTTTATTATTATTCTTTTTTATCCTTTCAGTTTTACATTTGAATTGGAAATACAAAGTGCTCAAAAACTTTATTTTCCTCCCAATCCATTAAATATTTAAAGACATTAAGTATTATGATTGATTCTATGTAGTAAATCCAGATTGTTTCACCATTTCTTTTCTTTTTACTCCATGTTTTAAATATTAAGAAACAGAATTAATCACCTTTTTCCATTATTTATTAATTTAGTAGCTGTTTTCTGAGTTTTTACTATGTGACAGGTACTGTGAAGTTTTGAAGGATACAGTGGTAAGCATATTTCTTGTACCTGTGAATTTTGCTTATTTCAGGAAAAAGAAGCTTCTAGAATGAGAATTAAATGACGGGCAGTAACTGGCTAATTCTAAATATTACCAAAGCTTTTCAATGACAAATCATGTTTGCTTTGCCAGTTTTTTGTTTGTTTGTTTTTTTAATGGCAACATGATTTGTGTGTGCTTGTTTCAACTTAAATTATAAAATTGTTTCACTTCTGTTTTGAAAATAGCAAATAAATGATAAATGAGCTATAACCAGTCATGACATAGACAAAACCATAATTTTCTCTAAACTAGAATTGCCTAATAAATCTTAATTTTAAATAACCAGCAAATAACAGAGGGAAGTGCTACTTGTACTACAGCTTATGCCAATATCTCTGAAATTAAACTAGGACCAGAGAATTAAAAGCAAAATTCCACCTAATGATAATTGAGGAAATAGAGGTGAAAGTTCTTTGAAAAATAAAGTCTATTACGGCATATGACAGTATTTACAGAATATAATACCTTATCGATACCTTTTATCATATATCCCATTCTTCCTCATTGAGTATTTGATGAAAAAATCCCAAGTCATCAAGAACTTAGAGGGGGTACTGGGATGGCTCAGTGGGTTGAGTACCAGCCCATGCAGACCCATGTGGTGAACTGGGGTGTGCTTCCCCATGCAGGAGGCCCCAGTTTGGTTTCCTTGAGGGCAAGCTGCCCATTAGGGAGGCCCCCTGGCCTGGTTCCACCCTGAGCTACCCCACATCTACCTTTGTGAAATGAAACTGTTGAAAACTGATGACATACAACTATGGAGACTGCTCTGGGCCCTCCCCCTTCTCTCTCTCTCTCTCTCTCTCTCTCAAAACAATAAAGTAATTATTTAAAAAGAAAAAAAGGAAGTTTGAATATTTGCCGTAAGTACAAGATTGCCTTAGAGTTTTATGTGAAATAAGACTAAAGTTGTGTGAGTATACATTTTATATTTTAGAATATAAATATCTCCATTTAAAAATCTCAAAAGGATATAGAGTTATTTCAAATAATGAAATTCGTTCTAAAAATTCCTTTGTTGGCTATTCTTTGAAAAAATATCAACTCTAGAATGATTTCCCTCTCCTATCATCCACATTAATTTTAATAATCCTCAGATCTGAACTTTTGAGACTCTGGATTAAATAATTTCTCAAGGTGCCTGGTATGCTTCTTCTGGTTGTCAGTCTGAACTCAGGTTTTATAGTATTCTAGTCATCCCATGAAGTGCACCTCTTAGGTAACACTTTTAAGGGACCTATAATGAGACATAGATTTCAAAGAACACTACAATTATTTAGTAAAGATTAATTGAGGATGATGGTAAATTATAACAGTATAATAGTTTTGAGTCCTAGAAATACTGTTAAAAACAATATTTGTAAATTAGTGAGATAAGGAATCTGAAACATATAATCCCATTTGTAACTTCCCAAGCATAACTTTTAGTATATAAAGACTTTCTTCAAGCACATATAATATTAAAGTTTCAAAAAAGTCAATGAAGAGAAATAAATGTGATTTTGACACTAATTGAAGATATAAGCTCATATCATTATCATCTCACCCAAATATAATTAACCCAAGCAAGATTTCTCCTGTTTATTGGAAACTTTCCTATAGTTTTCAATTTATTTATTATGCATAATATCTCAATTTATCCCTTCCACTGAAATTATCTTCAATTTACATCACTTGTGATCTGTGATTTTTAACTATGTTAGGAACCTGTTCTTTCTGGACTTTCCCCACTTTTTGTTGATCCTTTTTTGTCTTGTGATATAGACAATTTTTTTTATGATTAGATAAATATTTATAGAATAAAGAAGATGCTGCTTGATAAGTTTTATGAATATGTTACAGTTTTTCATAGTTTTCCATGACTTGTACTGATCAGGACCTTAAAAATAACAATGGGGGAAGCTGGGATGGCTCAGTGGGTTAAGCGCTCACTTTGCAGCGCCAGGGACCAGGGATCGAATCCCGGCCCCGGCCCGTGCGGAACCATATGCTGAACTGGGAGCTCCCCCAGTTCAGTTCTCTCTCTGTCTCTGTATCTCTCTCTCTCTCTCTCTCTCTGTCAAAAAACAATAAAAATAAATAAATAAATATTTAAAAAATAAAAAAATAAAAAAATAACAATGGAACCTGATAGATATGTAACCATAATGTGTTTGAGGATCTCAATTTATTCTTACCAGAGTGTGTCAAAAGACTCAGTTAAGAATTTCAGAAAAGGCCGAAGCAAGTGGCTCATTATTTATGTAAACCTTTTGACACAAGTATTTGTGAAAGACAGTATTTTCCCACAATAATATAAAATATTGATGAGTGGGAGGAAGAAAATTTTTTTAGTGTTGATTCTAAATCCATTTTTCAGGGTGAGAGCATTCCCTGATAATGTGTAGCCTCATGATATGCATTTCTCATGTAATTGACAAGCTATGAAAAATCTTAGGCCTTAGAAAATGAGTCACTGAGTACTTTCTTCTGAAAAGACTAATTTTTGAGATGGGTAAAAAGCAGACTATTATATTAAATAGTTGTATAAACCTTAGTATTTTGTAAATGAGACTAGCCAAGCTATGTGAAAGCCTTCTGTATACATTACCTACCTGCATATTAAGTTGAAATATTGGTGTTCTTATTATGAATATTATATTTCTCATGCTATAGTGGGGAATGGTATGTTTATTCAGTCTTAGGTGGATTAAATTTTGCCTTATTTTTTCTGTTTGTAATGTATTTTTATAATATGATTACATTTAAAAAATATTTTTGCTAAAGAAATGGGTTTGTAAAAAACATAGAATGTTCAATAACATATGAGTGAAATAAATTATTTACTTTCAGTTTGGGAGAGTTGAATAAAAAGTGCTTGGCCAGTACCGTACCATTAATCTATTCTCTTTTCTCCTTTCTCTCTTTACTTCTCTCTCTCCAATAGAAGTGGAACAAAAAGGTAATTAAATACCTTCCATAAATTATATACTATATATAGGCTAAGTTATTTAACAGTTTAACATTTAGTTAAAATAATTTTGTTATTAATTCTTGTCCATGTTATGAAAATTTATTTACTACTTCTGCTGCTCAACTTCACTTTAATCTGTTGTACGGACCAGTGCTGGTTTCCTTATTTTATCCTAAAATATTTAATAGTGTACATTTTTCTACCATGTATTTTATTCCTCTTTATTTTTAAATAAGTAGTTAGCAAATCCAGTAGATGGTGATGGATAGTGATTGCTTTAGACTTGTTTTTATTTCTATATTAGATAATTTTTCATAGCTCTGGTATGGTTTCCCTGTTCCTTTAATTATTTAACAATTAGGGGAAGGAGATGTATTTCTCAAAATACCTTAAAATGAATTACTTTAGTAACCAAGGGCTTATTAGTAACTAATATCAAGTTTATATATAATTTTGAAACAATGCCTAACCATGCTTTATCATTATAAATATATTAGAATCCTGAGAAATTTTTGTAATCATTAATTTTATTATTGAGTGTAAATTGACGATGGCCCTCTATCCTTGCTATGGAAGATTTTGATAGTCAGTTTCACCCCCAAACTTTCATTCTCCAAAAGTAAAACATTGGACACTTTAGTAATGTATGTTCCTTTTTAATAACCTCCAAATCCTAGTGAGTTTCACCTTAGACAGTTTTTATTGGATCTAGGCTTATAGTTTCTGTTAAAGGGCTAGTTACTAATATCAAGAAAATAAATTTTTTTATTAATCATTAAAATATAGATATATATCCAAATTTCTTGTGATTTTTTAAAATTTCTCCACCTAATACACTTATAATAGTTTCAAACATAGCAGTAGACTGCATGATTATGATTCAGTGTGTTCGCTTTGCAAAAATATTATAGCAGTGTTTCCCATAGCAGGTTCACCAAAACACTATACTCCAAAGAAGCTCTGTAGAAAGGAATTCATGATCCAATTAGTTGGATTATTTCCTCTCTCTTCCCACTTCTGCTTTGGAGATTCACTAATGTACCTAAGCTATTGAAATCTCTGCCACAATTCTATTTAACACCCTATGTGTTTATATGTGGCTAAGGATCTATTTCTTTCTTCCTGTGTAACTTCTAGCTATACCACTTGAAACAGCTACTTCAAGCACCACCCTTTGGGAAACATTGCTTTATAGCCCCTTCATTACAAATCAATCAACCAAGTTTTCTTACCACTTTTGATACAATGTGCCATTGCATCATTCTGAAATAAACGTATCAGATAATTCTTGCCCATTTTTAGCCTGAAGTATGAGCAGCAAAATATTATATATGTAATCTTTTTTTTTTTTTAATTATCTTCTCATGTAACAGAAAAGGTACATGTTTTTAAGTTCCAATACTACTGTATTTAACAGGACATTTTTAACTGATTAAAATCTAGATCTTGGATTCTTCTCTGTAACCTTTCATCTTTTCCTCTTTCCTTATTCCTTCTTTCTTTTTCTTCCTTTCTCCTTTTCCTTCCAGTATTCACCCATTGCTCATTTTTAATTGTGTGGCTTGCATGCTCTGCGTGTGCTATAGCAACTTTAAGAGCCTTTTTTTTTTTTTTTTGCTAGAAGATTCAGTGTTTTTTATTACAAGGCTTTTCTTTCCCTTTAATATTACAGTTTAATTATGATTAGATTTCTATATATTACCTAACAATAAGTATCAAATAGCTAATTCTATTGGAATGAAAACAGTATTTTTTAAATTTTCAAATAATATTTATTAAAAACAT
Source organism: Craseonycteris thonglongyai (assembly GCA_004027555.1). Classification (NCBI taxonomy): domain Eukaryota; kingdom Metazoa; phylum Chordata; class Mammalia; order Chiroptera; family Craseonycteridae; genus Craseonycteris; species Craseonycteris thonglongyai. The sequence continues at coordinate 42,375 of PVKE010005608.1, forward strand.
CATGCATAAACTTTTATGTTTGTTATGTCTATAGAGTACATAGATATATATGACTTTTGTATATGTATATTCAAAAATATTGTAATACATGTTCACAACGGTAAAGAAAGGAAACACAGCTACTCGTAAAAAAGCCAACTTTTTCAGCAAATGAAATTAAAATGATTTTAATTTCATGTATATGACTACTTTGTGTACTCAGAAGAATGAAAAAAAAATAATTAAGTGGTGGTGGATATCTCTTGTTAGAGTTGCACTCCATTTGGTGAAAAATAAAAATGCATGTCAAAATATGAAAATTAATCTGTTTATTTTTTAACTCTTTCCCTTTCCACAGTTTTTCTTTGTCCTGGATTACTAAAAGGAGTATACCAGAGTGAACATTTGTTTGAGTCCGACCACCAGTCTGGGGCATGGTGCAAAGACCCTCTTCAGGCTTCTGACAAGATTTATTATATGCCTTGGACACCCTACAGAACTGATACCCTGACAGAGTACTCATCTAAGGATGACTTCATTGCTGGAAGGCCAACTACAACCTACAAGCTCCCTCACAGGGTGGATGGCACAGGATTTGTAGTGTATGATGGAGCTTTGTTCTTCAACAAAGAGCGCACCAGGAACATAGTGAAGTTTGATTTGCGGACTAGGATAAAGAGTGGAGAGGCTATCATAGCAAATGCCAATTACCATGATACCTCCCCTTACCGGTGGGGAGGCAAGTCTGACATAGACCTGGCAGTGGATGAAAATGGGCTGTGGGTCATCTATGCAACAGAACAAAACAATGGGAAAATTGTCATTAGTCAATTGAACCCTTATACCCTGCGGATTGAAGGGACATGGGATACTGCATATGATAAAAGGTCAGCTTCCAACGCATTTATGATTTGTGGGATTCTGTATGTGGTCAAATCTGTATATGAGGATGATGACAATGAGGCCACAGGGAATAAAATTGACTACATTTACAACACTGACCAAAGTAAGGATAGTTTGGTGGATGTACCCTTTCCTAATTCATACCAATACATAGCAGCTGTGGATTACAACCCCAGGGACAACCTTCTTTATGTATGGAATAACTATCATGTCGTGAAATATTCTCTGGATTTTGGACCTCTGGATAGTAGATCAGGTAAGTTTGACTTTTGATGGTTTTTAAGGAGTAAAATATTTATAGTTTGTTATCAGTAACTTTATTGTGTGTTTTGATTAGACTTCCTTTGTGGCCTTTAGTGTGTGTACCTGAAAATGGTTCACTGTCTTTTCATCTAAAAAAAAAAAAAAAGTGTTGCTGTTAACTATGTTCAACTTTAAAAACGTCTAAGAATCTGACTCTCCTCTGTGCATCTAATCTTCAATCTTTAGCTTTTCTTTGAAAGGCATTTTCATTATAAGCTCATTAATTCTTTGTGTACTGAAGTACATAAAATCTCTCCTAAAATTAAATGATATCTCATTTAATTAGTTGTGACATGCCCTTGGAAGTGTTTTCCACTTAGAAAATGTCAGAAGAATTGGCTTGTATTAAAGTTTTAGGAGTCAGACACCAGTATAATTACCTCATAGAGATCATTATATATGACCATTTGTATTGGAATATTGTTAGATTGTTGTACATATTTGAGTGTACCTAATTGATATATACAGAAAAATATTCATAACTGATAATACAGAAACAATAGATCTCAATTTTATAAAAACAAAACAAAAAGTGCAAAACACAGCTTTGAGTAAACTTGCAATAACTTTGAATTCCCATCCTTTAAGAGTATTTTTTTTCACCTCTAGGACATACTGTTTCCTTTTAATAACATTAAAAGTCATAAGTTTTTTTTTAAGTTGTACTTACATAACACAGCAGAATCATTATTTTAATTGTTTTAAGCCAGCAATCATACTGTTCTTTATGATAGAGTACGAGGGCTGTCCAGAAAGTGTCCAGCCATGTAATATGAAAACTAAAGGCATTTAGGACTAGATTTTTTTTTTGACAGGCCTCATATAATGGAAAACTAAGATACTGGTATCTGAATTTTGATAATAATATGGCAATTCAAAGATTTTTTTTTTCATTGCTCATGTGTTTATGTGTCTTATTTTCTTTATTGCTTTTATCATGATTTCACTGGCATGCCACTCCGCTTTGTATCTTAGTTCATTATATATATATTTCTTGTACAACTAGATTCTAAATTGACATAGCCAGTAACCTTACTTTATACATCCTTTTATTACATTTTTATTTCACCATCATTTCTACCTTATTAGACACTAGTATGGCATATATAAAATACTATGTAAATAACTATTGAATGAATGAATGAATGAATGAATGAAAGAGCAGCTTCCACCTCTTACTGAGATAGAATGTGCCAAATTAGGTGGCATTTTCTCTAATCCCTGAGAGGCTTCAGTTAGAATGACAACACTTCTTTTCATGGCTAGCAATGCTGATATTATGTTTCATTTCTTTTACTGAAAGGAGTAGCCTAAATATGCATCAGCAGCAAAAACAACTTCTCCTTACTAAGTCCTGAAAAATATCTCCTAGACCAAGTTCACTATTTGAATTGTCTCTGTAGAGGTACATTTTGTTGTTGTTGTTGTTGTTGTTTTCCAATCCAGTGCATCTCCTTTCTTTCAAAACCTAAACAAGAATCAATCATTTAGAGCAGGGGTCTCCAAACTACGGCCCGTGGGCCGGATGTGGCCCGCGAGGCCCTCTCATCCGGTCCGTGGAGAACTTTTTGTCTGAAATATAATATTAAATAAATAATTAAAAACAACATCTATGTTTTGATTCTTTTTTATTTGGACCTTGAGTGTGTAATCGGCCCCCAAACTGCTGTTTGATAGTTAATGCGACCCGCCGCCTGAAAAGTTTGGAGACCCCTGAATTTTAGAGCAAGCTTGTCCAACCATAGCCCATGGGCTGCATGTGGTCCTGGATGGATTTGAACACAGCTCAATACAAATTCATAAACTTTATTAAAACATTATGAGATTTTTTTTGCATTTTTTTCCAGCTCATTAGCTATCATTAGTGTTAGTGTATTTTATACGTGGCCCAAGACAATTCTTCTTCTTCCAATTTGACCCAGGGAAGTAAAAAAGGTTGGACATCCTGATTTAGAGTATTTGAAAATAATACTTTTAGAGCTGTGGTATTCTTTTCTTTCTTAAAATATTTATTTATTTTTATTGTTTTGACAGAGAGACAGAGACAGAGAGAAAGGGGAGGACCCAGAGCAGTCTCCGTAGTTATACGTCATCAGTTTTCCACATAGTTTCATTCCACACAGGTGTGCAGGGGCTGCACAAGGCAGGAACCAGGCCAGGGGCCTCCCACATGGGAGGCACACCCCACAATCTGGGGGCTGAACCGGGGCCTCCTACGTGGGAAGCTTGCCCCAGCAAGAACCAAAATGGGGGCACACCCCAGTTCAGCGTATGGGTCTACAGGGGACAGGGCTGGGATTCGATCCTCAGATCTCGGGGCTGCAAAGTGAGTGCTTAACCCACTGAGCCATACCGGCTTCCCCAGCTGTGATATTCTTATCCACAATTTATATTTTGACTGAGAATTCTGTTGATGAATAATTCTTAGCCTTTTTTGACTTTTACTTTGAACAGAAAGTAATTTCTGCTTACCTCCAAAGAAATAATAAATTCATCTTTTGAGGTTAATCAGTGAATAAGGAACAGTAACATATTTTAAATTTTATATATTGGAAAAAGCATGCATTATTTTTATTTAGAATAATATATAGGTTAAAATTAATTAGCATTCCATGTTTTTATTTGATGGTCTGAAGCAAACTCTTAAGTTCGTTTTTATAAATTATCTTTAAAGAGTACTTAGAAACTTGCCAAAAACATTTTCTAACATACATTAATAAAGTTATATGTGTGTATCTGTATACTCAATATGATAAATAGTTATAATTGTGGATATGGGGAAAATTATACCACTCATTTAATTTCATTTGTTTACTTATGGAAGTTAAAATATGAACTATCTTGCCCACATGAATTGGTGCTCACATTTATTCAAAGATGTTATTAAGGTGGCAAATATTTTGAGAAAGCATAAAGTTCAACTTTCGGAACAAATTCCTGGGATACCTGGATGGCTCAGTGGGTCGAGTGCTCTCCTTGCAGCCCCTGAGTCCAAGGATCAAATCCCGGCCCTGGCCCATGTGAACCCATGTGCTGAACTGGGGTGTGTTTCTCATGTGGGAGGCCCCCAGCCAGGTTCCTGCCCTGTGCAGCCCCTCCCACCTGTGAGGAATGAAACTGTCATAAACTAATGAAGTACAACTATTGAGACAGCTCTGCCCCCTTTTCTCTCTCTCTCTCTCTCTCTCTCTCTCTCTCTCTCTCTCTCTCTCTCTCTCTCTCTCTCTGTCAAAACAATAAAATAAATCTTAAAAAAATAAATTTCTAACTGAAGCCAGGAGATTCACTTTCTACTTTTTTTAAACAGTGAAGACCCCTGTTTTACAAAGTGTGAGTTTTCATCGTTATTAAATTTGTAAATATAATCACAGGAAACAGTATCATTTTCATGCATGAATGCTCAGATTAAAAAAGTGAATACCTTGGTGTAAACTTACAGCAGTTTAAAGGTGGAAAGAATTAGTGTGGGGAAGTAAATTTTATGCATGGTATACGTGGATATGAGAGTTTCAATTAACATTAATAGAGGCTGTTCATCTTACTTCACACAAACAGTTTCATCTGGGTATTTTTCTTTAGTAAATTACATTGACATTTTTCAAAGAAATTGCCTTTAGTGAATTCTTATGGATCTTATGTTTCTGTGTATAGAAACCAACTTACTATAAATATATTAGGGTCAAAAGACAAATTCTAAGTCTGTGGATCTAAAGTACATTTGCTGTTGCCATCTGTTGGAAGAAGGCTGAGTATGTTGGCTGTAATTTTAACTAAAACTGATTTTCAAATCAATGAAAATTCACGATTTTAAAGTTTTTTGTAAAGTGGTATCTGTGTTTTACTTTCATAGCCTATAACTCTTCTGTACATTAAAAGAAATGGATGTTGGAAGGTGTGAGGCACTTTTGCTTCTCTTGTATATGTAAAATCCCTTTTGTGAAGCATACACATAGTAGCATATTGAACATGACCTTGGTAGTTCGAAGGACTTGGGTTTAAATTTTGCCTCTAGGGGAAGCCGGGATGGCTCAGTGGGTTAAGCGCTCACTTTGCAGCACTGGGGACCAGGGATCGAATCCCGGCCCCGGCCGTGTGGACCCATGTGCTGAACTGGGAGCTCCCCCAGTTCAGTTCTCTCTCTGTCTCTGTCTCTCTCTCTCTCTCTCTCTGTCAAAAACAATTAAAAAAAAAAAAAAAAAATTTTAAATTTTGCCTCTAGTGCTTGTTTGGGGACAAGCTGCTCAGCTTGTAGGTCTTTGTTTTTTCAACTATAAAATGGAAAATAAAATAACACCCGTCTTAGATTATTTTTAGATTTTAATGAGATCACACATGTAATAGGAACAACTTAACCTAATATCTACACACCAACCCTACCAGGACCATTAACACTCACATTTTCTAAATGTTGGATCTATGGTACTACCACTCACATAACTTACTCAGAAATGACCCAGCTATTAAAGTGCAGCATGACTTCAGATTCATGCTCCCTGCTGTGACACTAGTACTGATGAGTATGCCTACTGATGCTGTGTCTAAGGCCATTCATTGGAGAGAAGTGATCTCAGTGTCCCCATGTGTCAGGCACTCTGCAGATGCAAATCTAATATGTAGTTCTCACAATTAGATAATTTCCATAGAATGGGAATTAAAGATTATCACAGGTTTAATGAAAGCTGTGTTTTGCATTGTGAGAAGTTTATTATTCATTAATAAATAAGAGGCAGTCATGAGGTATTTTCTTTCACTCTTCCAGTTTGTTTCTTAAACTGGCCGTAGAGCAATCTATATTTTCCTTGTCAAATACACAATTGTATTTTCAGCATTCCCTATTTAAGCAGGGAGACAGTAGACTCAGATTGATAAGACTAATTATAGTCAGAGAAGCCTAGCTCCAATTTTCCTAAAATTAGTGTCTCTAACAGATCTAAAATTCTATTAGTGAAATACATCAAGCAATCAGTACAAACAACCTAATGATAAATACTTGTAGCAATAAGGGGTTAATATCCAAAATGTATAAAGAACTCACACAACTTAACACCAAAACAAAAAACACCCTAATAATCCAATTAAAAAATGGGCAGCAGATCTGAATAGACATTTCTTCACTGAAGACATATGGATGGCCATAGTAAATATGCTCAGCGTCACTAATCATCAGAGAAATGCAGATAAAAACCACAATGAGGTATCAACCTCACACCTGTCAGAATGGCTATCATCAACAAAGCTACAAACAGAAAGTGTTTGCAAGGATGTAGAGAAAAGGGAACGCTTGTGCATTGTTGGTGGAATTGCAAATTGATGCAGCCACTATGGGAAATAATTTGGAGGTTTCTCAAAAAGAAAAAAAAAAAGAGCTACCTGATGACCCAGCAATTCCACTTCTGGGTAAGGAGTTCAAAATACTAATTTGAAAAGATATATGTCTGTTGCAGTGCTATTTAAAATAGCCAAAATATAGAAGCAACCTAAGTGCCTATCAATAGATGATTGGATAGAGGACACACACACACACACAGTGGAATATTACTAGACCATAAAAAATAACGAAATCTTAATATTTGTGAAAATACGATGGACCTGTGAAGGTATACTGCTAAGTGAAATAGGTCAGACAGAGAAAGACAAATCCCATATGATCTCACTTATACATGGAATCTAAAGAACAAAATTAATGAACTAACGAAACAGAAACAGACTCATAGATGCAGAGAATAAACTGATGGTTCCCAGTTGCAAGGGATTTGTGGGATGGGTGAAAAGGGGGAAGGGATTAAGGAGTACAAAATTGTAGTTACAAAATGGTTATGAGGATCTAAACTAAAGCATAGGGAATAAGGTCAATAATATTGTAATAATTATGTATAGTGCCAAGTAGGTACTAGAATACTCAGGGGACTACTTTATAAATTATATAAATGTCTAACCACTATGCTGTACACCTAAAAATAATATAAAATTATTATTGAATATCAACTGAAAAATTGAGAAAAAGGAGGAAGGTGAAGGAATAAGAGGCTCAAATTTCCAGGTATAAAACAAGTCATGGGGATGTAATGTACAATACAGGGAATATAGTCAATAATATTATGACAGCATACTACAGTGTCAGATGGTTGTTGTACTTACCATGGTGATCACTTTAGATGTATAAATGTTGAGTAACTATAGTGTATACCTGAAAGTAAAATAATACTTTGTTAGCTATATTTTAATACAAATCTTCAAAAAATGAAACAAAAGACACACAGCTACTATCTTACACCTGCTTTTCTGCTTACCAAACCCAATCTAGATTTTTTTGAAAGCCATTTGAGATTATGTAAACATAACCATTTTTATATTTGCTAAAGATAGTAGTCTAAAACAACAAAAAGCCTACCCGTAACAGTTTAACAATGCAGATGAGGTGAACCTTCTGTCCTTATAATATGCTAATTAAGTACTTTCCTATCTCCACTAAAAGCTGGAGCTATGTAGTGATGAATAAGAACTTTAAATACACATGACACCTCGTTAAAATGTAATTTTCACATCATATATCCAAGCCCTTTACTTTGACAGCTGAGTAATATGAGTGGTGAGCATAGAATCTTGAACGTTTTGGAACTGTCACGTGTTTAATATGGAGTTGAATTTGCTTCCTGAATGGTTTAGTTAAATATGGTGCACTCTAGACACAAAACAGAGCCTGAAAGGAGTAAGATGTTAAATCAAATTTGCCTCCATCCTATTGGTTATGATTGCTTCCCAATTCTACTTGAGATGCCACATTGTCTCTAAAGTTTAATTTATATCTTAGTAGCTGAGTGAACTTTGCAAAAAGAAAAAATAGGCAGCTACTTGTTGCTAATTTTATTGTGTCTGTATTTTTATGCATCAGCTGTTTCCCTGTCTGCAAAGGAGCCGCCCCTCTTTCCAATTCTTGCTTCTTTTTGCTTATAGTGACAGCTGCTGCTTGAAGGGCATTTCTGCCGGTGATTTTTCAGGAAGCACAGCCAAAAGTGGCAAATTTTGCAATAACTATTTTATTGTCACTTAACATCACCTGAATTATCTTATGTTTGTTGTATGTTTCTTATATTCTTTCCAGAATGGCATCATAAACTTTTCTGGCTCTGAATATCAAAATCGCAGTCCTGTGTGTATAAAGGAAAGCTGGACCCACCTCTTTACAGCTGAGCCCAGTGTTAGCCATTCACTGAACAATCTAGGTTACCTTCTTCAATGTTCGATTTATTTATTATTTATTTATCTATCTATTTATTTATTTATTTATTTAGACAGAGGAGAGAGAGAGAGAGAGATACAGACACAGAGAGAGAACTAAACTAGGGGAGCTCCCAGCACATGGTTCCGCACGGGCCGGGGCGGGATTCGATCCTCGGTCCTTGGCGCTGCAAGGTGAGCGCCTAACCCACTGAGCCATCCCAGCTTCCCCAATATATTTTATTTATTTATTTATTTTTGACAGAGAGAGAGAGACAGAGACAGAGACAGAGATACAGAGACACAGAGACAGAGATAACTGAACTGGGGGAGCTCCCAGTTCAGCATATGGTTCCGCACGGGCCGGGGCCAGGATTCGATCCTCGGTCCCCAGCACTGCAAAGTGAGCGCTTAACCCACTGAGCCATCCCGGCTTCCCCATAGGTTACCTTCTTCATAAATGAGACAAGATGAAAGGGATAAAAAGGTTCACAAATGTCACTGATTAATTTTTTCCTACAAAGTGATATCTCTGATACTTATTAGGAAAGTAATCAAAATCATTTCTACATGTAAGTCACAATCATAAAAAAAAAAAAAAAAAAGATGACTTCCTTGTGCATAGGCTTTCTACACTCACCAGCTGTCCTTCTGTAGCCATTTCACTGCTCATTAGCACATCCGCCAGAGGGCAGGCAGGTGGAACTGAAACAGTTAGTTCTGCTGCTCATTATGGATGTCTTGTAAGGGCTGTACTAGTGGCTAAATTGAGATTTCTGATTACCTAGGAGTTCCACATTAGAACACTCTGCGTCTACCTTCATTAGTACTAAGTGAGACTTGGCTTCATTATATTAGTGGTCTTTGTGTTTTAAAATTTCAGATAGTATTTAAGCACCTTAGAATAGGGTTGACAAGCCAAAGTATGAATTTAGGACAAAGGTATTTATTTCTTAAATTACTATATAATTTAAGATATATAAATGACAGGAAAAATGTACTATGATATATAATTTTATGGGACAAAACATCATATTTTCCTGAAAACAAATGGAAAGTATCTTATTTTATGTTTCTAACAATTCTTTTTCTTTCCCCTTATGCCCTTCAGTAGTACAAATTCATAGACAAACTCTCTGTATCCAGTAAGGTGACCAGACGTCCCGCTTTTAGCTGGACAGTCCCGATTTTTAACAATTTGTCCCGCGTCCCGCCGCATTTTAAAAAAGTCCCGATTTTTGGAAAGAATGCACGATAAGCTAGGGAAGGGCGGGAGATAGACCAAATTTTTCATCAAGAACCCCCTCCCCCTGGTCAATGGTGTCCCGCTTTACCAATGTTAAATTCTGGTCACTTTAAGTTACCCTCAAATGAAAATATAAATTAAAGTTATTCAGTGCTTTCTCTCTGAAATGTCTGGTGACTGAAATATTTTAGCCTTAAAATTTGAATTGTTAAAGATAATGTTAGAAAAACAATTTTACCAAAAAATACATGAATGCAAGTGAAGTGTTAGACATTTGTTAATTTTATGACTTAGAATGATCTCTTGTGTTTTTTGTTTGTTTGTTTGTTTAATGGAATTGTCTTAGAAGAAATTTTTACCTTTGAAAAAGGTAATAGATGCTGGGATGGCTCAGAGGGTCAAGCGCTTGCTTTGCAGGACCAAGGATCGAATCCTGGCCCTGGCCCTTGCAGATCCATATGCTGAACTGGGATGTGCTTCCCACATAGGAGGCCCCCAGTTCAGTTCTCGCCCCACCCCAGTTCAGCCCCCGGCTCCAGGTGGTGTGCCTCCCATGCTGGAGGCCCCCACTCCAGTTGCCACCCTGCACAGCCCTGCAACTGTATGGCATGAAATCATGTCAAAAAATTGATGATGTACAAGTATGGAGACTGCTCTGGGCCCTCCCCCTTCAAAAAAAAAAATGTTTCCCCCCAGAATATATTACAATTTTTCTATATTGCATATGTATTTAAATATTAAACTATAAAATTTTGACTTTTATATTTTAAAGAAAATCCCCTGAGAAACACAAGTGATAATGATTTATGAAGAAGCTTGAAACTGGAATTGGATATAATAAGAACAAGCCAAAAATGAAAAATGAAACTCAGGTAGAAAATTATACCTTCTGTAGAAAGCAAAAGCAGGAAGTCAGAAGTCCATTGATTTATTGATTCTTTCTTTCTTCTCTTTTCTTTTCTGTCTCCCTCCCTCCTCCCCTCCCTCTCTTCTTTCTCTACTGCCTTTCTTCTTCCTTTACTCAGGAAACAGGTCTTTAAATATAGCTGAGACAAGCACTATGCTATGGTTTCTAGATACAACTATGATCAGGACAGGCATTGACCCTGCCCTCATGGAGTTTACAGAATAGTGAAAACAAATAAGGAGAAACAAAGGGAATGGGTTGTCAAAGAGTAGTATGCCTCCTGTTAATTGAATGTTGTCTTTTTTGGCCTTTTACAAATTTAATCATGCAAAGAAAGCATCACATTCATTTTTAGATGAAGAAATGGAGGATTAGAGAAGATAAATAACTTCAATCTCACATACATAGATGAGAGTTGCAGATAAATCCTAGTCTGATTTTCTTCTATGTCATGTGTCCTCAATCGGTGATTAAAAGGAATATAGGGAAGCTGGGATGGCTCAGTGGGTTAAGCGCTCGTTTTGCAGTTCCAGAGACCAGGGATCGAATCCCGGCTCCGGCCCAGGTGGATCCATATACTGAACTGGGGTGTGCCCTCAGTTCAGTTCTTGCCTGGGCCTATGAGGGAGGCCCCTGGCCCAGTTTCTGCCCTGCACAGCCCCGCACCCACCTGTGGAATAAAAATATATGGAAAACTAGTGCTGTCAGTGATGGAGACTGTTCTGGGCCCTCCCCCTTCTTTCTGTCTCTCTCTGTCTGTCTGTCTCTGTCTGTCTCTCTCTCTCTGTCAAAAACCAATAAAAATAAATCTCTGAAAAAGGAATATAGGTGGCAAAGCTAAAGAGCTAAGGGAAACACAGGAAAGTAGTGTGTATGTACTAGTAAGGCAAATATGCTGAAGTAGCAAATGCAAGACAGAAAGGGCCCATGCACCTTTAGTTAGAACAAGTCCCAACACACTGTAGTGTTTCAGAACACCTGCCAAGCCCTCCAAATTGTTCTAGGTATGTGAAAATGTGTACCTTAGCCCTTAAGAGATGCTATGAGGTACAGAAAAGGAAACCAAGACTTAAAAGTGTAAAGTCACCTGCCCAGAGAAACCCAGTGTGTAAATGTAGGTGGGGGCTTCAAAGAAGGTTTATTTGACTCTAAATCATGAAGCTGAAACACCGTATATTATTTACAGTGGAAAAAAAAATCATAATGCACACAAACATACAATATATTAATATAATGGTACATGGATTTGGTGTCTGTGGGATGTCTGTGTGTGTTTTTTTGGAAATGATTGAAGAAACAGATTGAATTATTAGAGGACTGGAAGTCTTAGAAAGTTTTGCAGAAATTCTGAGCAATTTGAAAGACTAGAGATTTGGGGACTGGTCCTCTATTAGATTTAATTATACTTTTCATGTATTATTTTCATTTTTTTAATTCAGATGTATTGTTAGCAATACTTCTATGGTTATTCTGTATGAGTAAGATTGACAGCTGGGGGAAGTCAGGATAGCTTTTCAGCTCTGGGGACTGAGGGTCGAATCCCGGTCCTGGCCCATGCAGACCCATATGCTGAAATGGGGAGTTCCCCCAGTTCGGTTCTCACTGGGATGAGACCCCGGCCCAGTTCCTGCCCTGTGCAGCCCCCCGCCCACCTGTGGAATGAAACTATGTGGAGAAACCAATGATATACAACTATGGAGACTGTGCTGGGCCCTCCTCCTTCTCTCTGTCTCTGTATATCTCTCTCTGTCAAAAAAAATAATAAAAATAAATTAAAAAAAAAAAAGATTGACAGCTGGTGAAAAAATAAAATGAAGAAGGAACAGAAAGTAGTTAGGGAAGAAAGGGATAAGAGGAAAATAAATATATATATAATTTTTGCTAAAAATAAATGGACAAGAATGAGTTTCTCATTTTCAAAGGGAAGATGATGAAAGAACATGCATTTTAAAATGTCATTTTCAAAGATCAATTTAATTAATTACTACAAGTGGTTAAAGGAAAAATAAAGGAGAGAGTGTGGAATGCTTGTATCTTGCTGGTTGAGATATAAATTATTATAACCACTTTAGAGAGCAACTTAGCTATATCTAATAAAACCTATGTCTAAATGATAGGCATACCTTAGCAAATTAGCAAATTCACTTGTAAGTTTCCTCCCTAGACAAACAGTCATACTTGGTTACAGAGAGATTTATGCAAAGGTGTTCCTTACAGCAATGTTTAAAATAACACAAAAGGGTAGTATACCATACTGTCCCTCAGTAGCTGAAAGGAGACAGGATGAGTTGAGGAAGGAGACTTGGCACAGTGTGTATGCAGTTGCCCAAGTAAGTAATAAGCAGTCACAATAGAAGATAGGAAAGTGACAAATGTCTTCACTGGCAGCAGAGATTTTAAAATCCTGGCCAATGTGGAGGATAGAGGAAAGTAATATGTGATCAGTTATCCCATAGAAAGGAATATTCCTAGTAAAATATTTCTAGTAAAATACCTATGAAATGAGAAGAAAATACCTTATACAGGATTTTTCCTTATCTAGTAATGTAGACCCATTTGGCCTCAAATGGGCTTTAATAGCTGAAAGAAGCCAGGGTTGCAGCTTCCCAAAGCACCAACCTTTAACTCCAATAATTCTTCCTATAAAATTGTTACATGATTAGTAAAAGAAGCCCTCTCTTGTCAGACAAAGAAAATTTTTACTCTGAAATTTTAATTGTAACCTATAGTAGTAACTATCTTGTTTTCAGCTACTATGCATATTTAAAAATTCTTAAAAATTAAATTACTTAAAAATTATTCATTATCCTCACTGAATTTTGCCCTGAGTATGAATATATTGACTTGTCATATGTTCCAGATTCCTATGACAGCTTTTAGTGTAACTATAATTTTTTAAGCTTTTAGGAACATGGCAGAGTACTTTAGTGGATGAACAGAACCGATGACTTGGCTGATTATGTTCCAGAGTTACGAATTTGGAATATCATGACATAGGGTCAAGCATGGAAAAGCTAAAAATTTTAACACCTAACAGTGAACAGGAAGATTTATATGTGAGTGATGATTTACTACTGCAAAAGATAAGCTAGTCAGAATAGATATGTGCCAGAAAGTATTGAATTGCAGAAGAGAATTCAATGTAAGGGATGTCAAAAATAATAATCAAGTGGAGTTGAAGGGTATATTAGAATGAGAGTCTGAAGTCATCTATTAAAGTAAAAATTAAATATAATCAAAGTGATTTTTCAAATTCTTTGAATAGTTTATAAAATATAGTGAGTTTTAGAAAATATATACCTATAGAATAGAGAGGTAGTATTATATATTACTGTACAATGTAGATTGTACATAATAAAAAAATGACTTTATAAAATATAATTTTCTATTATTTTAATTACAATAATAGAACTATTTGAATTTATGTAATTTAAATGTAGCTATGATATAACTCCTGTATTAATAGTTCCATAGTTATTCTGTATTGACCAATCTATACTGTGAAAACATTTATTCCCAAATACTGCATATTCTGTATATTCCTGAATATACTGATTTTTATTTCCCCATTAAACTTTTATACAATTAGACCACTTACTAAATGTGTCAATAGTGCAACTAAAAAAATTATGTGGTATAAGAATATTTAATGATATAAGAAATACTCATTATATATTGCTAAATTTTTAAAGCATGTTTAAATGACTTGGAATTTGGATCATTATACAATTTCTCTACTTTTGATTATATTTGACAATTTCTATGAAAAGCTTTTGTTAAATTGATTCGTGTAGGATAACCTATTTTTATCACATATAGTACATATTTTTTTGACTCATGACACTTTATTAATAAGTAATGATTTAATAAAGTCAACAAATATATCTCCATACTGGCATAATTCACAATGTTCAATGATACAGTTGTATACAGACCATATTAAAATTTTATCTTTAGTAAAAATTAAGTACTACATATTGAAAATATGATAATTCCATAACTTGTTGTAATGATAAATATGGGATGTTTCTTATCAGAAAGAATTACCATGCTTTATTGCAATTCCATTGTGATAATTTTATTATAATTCTGTTATCATAGTGATATATTCTAGTCACTTAGAAGTCTTTTGATAACTCAGTCATTGTTAGGTACCAAAAGGTATAATATGAAAGTGTGTAGTTCATATTTTAACAAGCATGTGATGCAAAATTTTAATTGCAATTAATATCAGAATGGTTCTAATTTGAGCTTTTCTGTGTTTCATCAAATTTCCTTAGTGAATATGTGCAGTCTTTGAAATAGCATAATAAATTTCAGAAAATTAAGCTAAAATTCCTCATGAGTAGAATACCAGTAATCTATTGAGAATTCGATCATGGGATGTAAAAAGGCCTTTTAATTGTGTTCAGGACAGTCTTAGCACCCCCTTGTGACAAGGGCACACAAATGAGAAGGTGCCAGAGTCTTATTGAGAGAATAAAACTGTACCAAAGAAGCCTTACTCTTATTTCTAGGAATCTTACTTTCCTTTATTAAGGAAGAAATATTTGTAGTTCTTAAATGTACTGGGTATTCCTAGAGACTTTGCTTCTACCACTTGATACAGAGCCCTACAGTGTGAAACACAAAATTTAATGGGATTGTAGAATAACGGAGTATGTTGATCTTTCACTCCAGAGACTGAAATAGTTCTAATGCCACATTATATTTTTTGGTCTAGTATTACTCTCCATTGATTTTCACTTTTAGCTATTCAAGCTATCAACATTCACTAGTTGTTTGTGAAGATAAAAATTAAAAAAGAAAACATAAAAAGAAAACCATCAGTTTAAATGAACAAACATTGAATTTAAGGAGAGTCAACCATTCTAATCAGAGATGAAACTTAATATGTTTTGCTTTTAGCTTTGACAGTAAAACATGTAAATTCACCCATCAGCAATATTCAATATTTATTTCTGCTACTGAATCCTTTTTATGTTCATGGTTGTATTTTCTAGGGAGGAGCAGGTAAGTGTGTTCATTGAACACTGACTATCAGTCATTAAAATGAGATATTCACTGAATATTTTATTTTGAAGCAGACAGGCCATTTTCAAGGTGTAATAATATTGAAAAACAGAGAAAATATTAAAATTAAAACTGTTTTAGCACAATTTTATGTAATTATTTTGGGAGGCAAATGGGTTTTATTTTTTCTAGTGATGAGTGTGTTTAAATACTTTGGTGAATTAGAAGTCTTTCCTTATATTTATTTGTATAATACAACTTAAGTACAGTATGTGCAAATAGATGATAGGTAATTGATTCCTAAGAGTAAAAGATAATAGATCTCAACATGTTGTCCAACAGAACTGGTTACAAATGCAAATTCTAAGGTCTCATCCCA